>JBBBZN010000038.1:0-216405 GCA_037974915.1 Ceratobasidium theobromae
GGGGATAAGTTCATCAATGGCCCAAAAAACTCAAAATATACGAAAGTTGAGAGGCTTACATGGGGGTTTGAGTGAGTGGGCAGGCTTCAGTAATTGTGAAACTGACGGTAATACAGTCCCAAGCGGCGGGTGAATTTCCTCCAACGGGTGATCAAAGCTCTAGGACTCAAACCGTTTGGTTTATTATTGGATGTGGACATGGCGAATATCCTGACGCTGGGTCGAAAGGATACAGCTGACATACGCACATATCTTACGGTAAGTGTTATTGGTTGTCTTATACTCGGGTGATAGGCCTCAGTTGTTCAATAGGGCACACCCCCATTCATGTCCCACGAGCTCCTACTGGCTGATCAAGAAGACTACATACCCCACGAGTATCTACACGACCTTGAGTCATTTTTCTGGGTCTTTCTTTATATCGTTGCAGAGCATATGGAGGGAGAGAACCTGGCAAAGAAGACCTCAGATGTCTTATCGAGGTTAAACCGACCTGATCCCGTGGCTCTTGGCGAGGGTAAAATATCGCTCCTAATTCGAATTGCCCACGGAGGGCTTGACGTAGGATCCTTCAATACCACATGGTCCAAGGCGCTCGCACCCATATTTAAAGAATTCGCTGAATGGATTCTTAGCGTCATGGGCAACCATTTCGACCCAACCAAAGATCCAGACTCCCACTTCGAAACAACCCTTGCTATATTTCTTGATGCAGCGATCAAGGTTCGCTCTGAATCCGGCACCTCGAAAGGCTCCTCCGATTTGCCATAAGATCTCGCTGAGCGATCAGCATGGAACTTTACTATGTCTGTATATATTGATTCACTGAAATACCTATAACCCCTTACCCGCATATATTGTTGTACAAGTTTACTACACATAAAAGTCGGAACGGATCCGAGAGCAAATGGCGAGCCGGAACTGGCTCTTATTCTATGGGCAATTCCGGTCACTCGTCTTAACCCTCGAGTCTTCAAAAGACTGTTAAACACATATTGGGAGTTTTCACTCGTAACATATTCCTCATAATATTTCGTATCTGGGTCGCATTATATTATAAACCACATTTATCCTACTCGTCACGAATCACCTGCGTTCATCAACAAAATACAGAGTTAGCTCGCTATCAATACAGTGCCACCAAAACTAATATTGCAACACTCAAATCCTCCAGTTTACTTGAGCATTTCCCTGAATCTGCCCATAAACTTGCTGGAGTTCTCTCCTTTGGGTGGCTCGGGAGCCGTCGACCCGCCCACATGGCCCGTATCTGATACAGGAGCATGAGAGGGCGCAGCCGCAGCCTTGGGCGCCAAAGGATGGGCAGGGACAAGAATAGACGGGGGTGCTGGCGTAGGAGACGAAGGCACAGACGCATTCTCACCTCGCTCGGGTGCCTTTTCTTGGCGCCTGCTCAACCTGCGGGCGAGGTCGCCATCCGAAGTAGACGGCTCGCCTGTGCTAGGTCCTTCGCCGCTGTAACCCCGAGGCTTCTTATCAATCTAGTGCGAGAGCTATTTTAGAGCAAGTTCCCAGCTTCGGGTCAATCATCAACTGACCGCATATCCGTTCGGGCCAATCTCAATCCCCGATGCATGCGAAGGTTGCGAGTACGCAGGAACAGCTTCCTCCTCTCCTTCGCGCGCGTTATGAAAGTGTTCATCTTCGTCTTCTTCTTCCTCGACACTGCTGCCTTCCTCCTCTCCGCTCTCTTCATCCTCACTCAGGTACCCGGCGGATCGCACAGCAGCAGCAACAGGACCACTACGCTCGAGCTGTTCCGAGGCGACCAAGTACCGAGCAACAAGCATGCGAATGTCGTTCCACCACTCCATCATCTCTTCGTGGCTGCGCGCGCGGAACGTATATGCATGTTGATTACGCCCAAGCAGGCTTCCCGCGCGACCCATGAGGCCGCTAGCCTTGGGTCCATCATGCTCAGTCTTGCTCTCGATATGAAACTTGTGCGACCGTGCCGTCTTTGCGCTGCTAGGCGGGCCGAGCGTACAAGCGGGGAGGAACAATGAAAACTGGGGCGATTGGCGCACGTGTGGGTCCGACGAGACAAACTCATGGAAGTACCCAGCCGGAGTAAGAACAAAATATGCTTCGCGGTACGAACGTGTGAACCGCTTCTTGCGTTCGAGAATGCCTACGTGAACGGGCACGACCGAAGGGTCGTCCTTGGACGGATATTCGATCGTGTCAGGGTTGCGGAGCGGAGTCTCAGGATCGAGGAGGTGGTCCGACTTGGCCGCAAACGAAATCCACTCGCGATCCGGGGCAAGCGCGGCCATCGTATTGCCCATCATGCGCCATGTTTCTTGAACCGCAACACTCATGCGCGAGTTCCACTCTTCAAACGTCTGCCATGCCGACTGGATTGAACGTACCACGCCCTCTTCAAAATGCGCCGAGTTTTGCTGCATAATAATAATCGACTTTTGCAATGCGTTCTCCTCGTGCACTTGCTTCTGGAGCTGACGAATCACGAGCTGGTTCATCACATAGGGATCGTCGCGGGCAGTAACCTGCATCGGAGTATTCTTGAACATGGCAATCGCGCGCGCAAGGTCCGAAATGTGCTTCGTCGACATTTCGCGCTCCTTTGCGACCGAAGTGGCCAGTTTGCCCGTATCATTCTGAACATTCTTGATATGTGCCTTGATCTCATAATGCAGCTTGCGCAAGTGCTGTACAATCGAACCTTCGACCGTCTTGGCAAGATTCGCATGGTGGTCCGCAATCGTACGAGTCTTATCTCGGATAGTATAATAGACATCCTATGAAAATCTAAAATTAGAAGTGTGCGTCAGGGGTGTGTAAAAGTGAACCAACCTGTAAACCGCCCTCGCCCATAAACTGGTTCCCGGCCTTGAACGGAACTTGTATAACAGCACCGAGCTTAGTCATTTCCTTGGCTGTATTGCTCTCGATATCGGCCACCCCCTATCCCGAACGTCAACTTGACGGGCTACGCCCGAAATGTGACCAACTGACCTCAAAGTAGGCCATAAGCTGCTTGACAATGTGCTTGTACGCTGTAAATCGCTACAACCAAATGTTAACTAAACAGCTCGATAAAACTCAAGAGTAACATACCTCGATGAGAATATCCGACGGACGAAGCTCGTGCACCGCAGTACTCTTGCGGATTAGGGACTGGTTCTTGGACATTGCAGAGCGACGCGAGATGCTCGTCGCGCGTGAAATGGTGTGTCCATCGCCAGAAACAGAGTGAGCGCGACTATGGGTAGACATAGGGGAGTGTCAACAAGTGCGAGGCAAAAGGTGAGATTCGGGTTTGCTATATAGGTGTGATTATGTCAGCAATGACGTCTCGACGGCGCCGACCCCTGCTCCACCTCATAAAATAGCTTCGGTGCAAACAATTGAATGCATTACATCCGCGATAAATTCTATAATACAGTGCGCGTTCTTCAGGAGCAAGACAACAAAAAATGACACGACAAAAGATATACGAAACCGTAAAACGTCTACAACTCGTCAATTCGTCAATCAGCCATCCGGACGCCATTTGGCCGGTTCGCCGGCACAGGCGTAGGCTGGTACAGTCTGGCGGTACCATTCACCGAGCGGCCCATCACGGGCAAACTCATTCGCCTATGCCACTCTTGCTGCGCCTCCTTGTGATTCGAATCCGCGTCCCCCTCTTCGTCGTCCGTAAAAACGGCATTGTCATCTCCGTCCCCATCTCCACGATTCGGGCGTTTATGATTTTCAGGTCCCAGAGTCTGAGACGGTAGTCGCTTGTAGTTTGGCCGGTTACTGTTCGAATCGGCGACATACGATCCGGTAGACGACATCAGAGATCGCCATGCGTCGGCTTGGGCACTCCCGGGAGGAAAGGGTACCGAAAATGAAGAGTCGCTCTTTGTCTTGTTCGAATCTGATTCTTCTTGCTTTGCGGCTGCAGCCTTCATTTTGGGTGCCAAATGCAGCGACGGTGCGGGCCGGGCGTTGAGTGCACTCTGGTACTCCTCCAAACTCTTCGCGTCCGCCTGGTTCATCAGCCGCGGGGTCTGGCCAGCACCCGATTGTGGCCTTTGCTGCCCTAGTCTGGCAAGAGGATCCGCCGCAGAGGCCCGAGGGGTGGCGTCTCCCAAGGGCGTCTTTAGACACGGCATTGACGTCATTTTGGTTAGCGGATGATTGCGATTCTCATTGTTTCCATTCCCGTTCGAACCCACGTTGGATTGAATATTCTGGCCACCCATACATTCGTTCCAAAACGTCCTCAAATCGCCAAATGTCGATTGTCGCTGGTGCATCGAAGGCCGTGAAGGAGACTCGACAGCAGGAGTAAGACCCGTGCCCATGCCGATCCCAGGTATCATCATGGATCCCATCGACATCAACGAATTGACCCCAGGCTCGTGCAAGGACATGTCGTCAACCGAGCGGCCAATGCCGGTCGCGCTCCCTGTTTCCGAACTGACAAGGCTCATCGGACTGGGAAAGTCGGTGTATTCGCTAGCGGTACCTGGGCGCCCGGGAGACTCGTAATCAGTTCCGGAATCGCTCGCACTGATGCTGCCCCGGTGCATATACAGCCTAGATGGCGTAATCGCAGGGTACTGCTGACCCTGGGCACGAAGAAGCGCATGGTTCAGGAGCGAATGAGAGCCGTCGAGCGATGGGGATGAACGGTGCCGCTGGTGATGCTGGATTGGGTGACGTTGGATCGTGGCGGATGCCGGGCGTTGGTGCAGGGAAGTCAATGAAAGCTGATCGGGTTGAGACGGTTGATCAAGAAAACCAAAATGGTTGCTCAAAGGCTGAAGTTTGTGAACCGAGGTGAAACTGGGCGCATTCGGATCATGGAAGACCCCAGAGGTGTCAAAGTTTGCGTTAGGGACGTTATTGAGACCCATAAGGTCAAGACCATTCCAAGGAGACGATTCGGTGCTGTCGCTAGTTGCGGCCGAAAATGATAGGGACGGCGCTTCGGGGCTTCCGATAAATGTACCCGAGTTTGGAACGGAGAGACTCGAGTCGAACATATGAGGCATGCTGAGGGAATTGTCCTGAGGGGGATACTGGAAATTGAAAGATTGGACATCATCGGGGTATCCTCCATAGGAATTGATGGGAATCGATTCATGGGAAAGCGGAGCGTGATTCTGGCTATCGGGGAGAGATGTGGGGGCCGACAGGGGAGAGGGGTTGGTATTGCGACGGGGGCGCTTTGCCTTGGAATAGGCACATTTAGAACCACGTGAAGAACAGTTATCTATGGCAAACACGTCAGCAAACTGAAGACGCCCAACCTGCGAACGAGAGGGCTGAAGGCGTGGGACTTACTACATGGTCTACCAAAGTCGCACTTGGTGTTCTGGAGGGTGCATGCCTCGCAGGGACGCCGCTTCTTGTCGTCTGCGGCAGCCTGGGAGCGGGACTGGTTTTTACGCGTCGAACCGGTTGTGAGCCCACCAGGAGTATGGCACTTGTTCACATGGCGAGACAGAAGGTCGCTGGGACGAATAAGTGCGAGTTAAATGCGAATAAAATGGCCTACCTGCGGGCAAACCTGTCGCCGCACATCTGGCAGGCATAGGGCCTATCTCCGGTGTCTAAAGCAGGTCAGCGGGGGCCAATGGGCGGTGGAGTGCTTACGGGATCGCATGTGGCGTGCTACATGTTGGGGCCGGGTAAAGGTCGCTGAGCATACGGGGCACATGTGGTCTCCACCCATATTCAAGGCAAGGCGGTCGTTGGGTGCAATTGGGGGCAGCGGACCCGTCGCCGGTCTCTTTGAATGCTCCGCATTGTGACGTCAGTGGGACCCCGTCGGTGGCGGTGTCCGGGGGGTGATGATGTCATCCGAGCGTTTATCTGATCGTCATTCCAGGCGTTCGGTATGATACACACGACGTGATAATGCGATAAATGCGCACCTGGCCACCGTGGCGTACCAGCCTCGACCACACGTGCCTCAGCCTGCGCCGGTGACCCTGTTATCCAATTCGTCGCTCGCACCGCGTATCGGTATGCACCGCCCGGCACCCCAGATCACAATACGGTTGCGCGCACCTCCCGCACCGGTAGTGGCCCCAGTAGCTGCACACAGAACACAGCATCCGCGGTCCCAGCGCTCCCTCGGGTGCTGCGGCAGTCACATAGTTATTTCCCCCCAGAGACCCCAGCCCCTTGCACAAATTAGGGTGGCGTGCTTTGCCCAGCATAAATCGCGCTCACCGCTTGCTCAATAATTGTATTTAGGTTTTTGCGGTATAGCAAGATCGTTCGCACGTTGTTCGTTGCCTTCTTTCGACCCTTGTTGCCTTGGTCCGCCAGCGTCGTTCGTGTCCGGCTACCCGCACTGCCGGTCCCAGGATCTGTCCCTCCTTTGGTATCGGCGTAATTGGATCTCTACCAACTCAGTCCGAGTCACTTGACGGCCAATGAAACATGACAACTCACCTCGAGCTCTTCGACGTGTCGCTTGTTACGCCGCGCGATTAACTCCGGCGCTGCTGGCACTACGGCAACATTCTGCACTTCCCGGGGCGCTACAACCCATCTAATCCCGCGTCAAGGGACCCATATTGCAACTTACCTTGGACCCGACTTGCTCCACGCCCGCTGCCCTTTGGTCGTCCCCTGCCACGTCCAGTGCCCTTCGGCGGCCCGCCCAGCTGCTCTTCCATGTTGTTGCTGCGCACAGGTTCAAGATTCGTCTTCGACATCCACCAAGCGCTGCTGACATAAGGGTGTAACGCGACGTGGCAGAACCCTGAATACACCCAGTTTGACTACTCTAGTTTTCACCACCACACCATGCGCTTCCTCCGTCTCTCGCAACTCGCTCTTCTGGCGTCGGCTGTGTACGCGACAGTAATTCCTACGGAACCCAAGTTGCAAATCAGCGCCAGTTTTACCGAAGACAATCCATTCGGTCGTACGTCTATTTCGAGCTAAAGTTAATCGTCACACCTGACTTCTTATCTTTTTCAGAGGTTGTAAATGGACAGAGCACTAAACTTCTCGTCAAGATTCTCAACCCTTCCAACACAAATGTGACACTTGTCGATATCGCGGGTTCATTCCACGACCCGGAAACTGGCAGGACTTTGCGCAACGTGAGTTCGCTAATGCTATCTACATGCGTGTCTAATCCGGGTTATTTCTAGATTACTGCTAGGAAGTTTAACATGCCGATCGTTGAGGGCATGAACTTGACCTTCCCCTACTTTATCACTTCCGAGTAAGTTGGTTCGATCGGCGCCCGGGCTAGAATACTGACTTTACCCAGGCTCCGTCCAAAAGATACCAAACTTCTCGTATGGGCAAATGTCAAGGAGGGGGTAAGTTTGCCCCTTTCATTTCGCAACGCACACTCATATTCTTGCAGGGCAACAACTTCCGCGTGACCGCATATGACTCGATTGTTGCGATTGTCGAACCCCCCTCATCTATCTTCGATATCCAGATGTACGTTTTTCTTCTTTTGACCCCGCGTTCACCGATTGATCGGAACCCCCATCAGGATCTTGACCTATCTTATGCTGCTCGGCTTAATCGGCGGCGGCGGATACTTTGCATACCTTACCATGAATCCTCCACCCAAAAAGTCCAAAGTCGGTGGTCCCGGCGTCTCAGCCGCGCAGGTTCCTTTGCCGGAGACACCAGGCGGTGCATCGCGATACGAAGAAGAATGGATCCCTTCGCACCATCTTTCCAGTGCAGCCGCGAGGACACGAAAGGTTTCAAGAGGCGAAGCGCTGAGCAGCGGTGATGAGAGCGCTAGCGGAAAGAAGAAGGGTGGCAAGGGGCGATAAGTGGTATCGTCTCGGTATCATCGCACAAAAAAATCGGCCAACGTGGTTCTTGCGTGGTCGATGTATCATGTCATGTATTACTTGTACCCACTAGCAGGATTGAATCAATCTATCTTATCATTACCTTGGCGAGTTGAGCGTAACTTATCCATCAGAGTGCGTGTAATAGAACTATGTGGTCAATGAAACGTTGACGTCGTACTGCGTCACACGTATGTCAGTGTATGCACGTTGTATGCAGTATCGCCGCGTTGCCGCCATGCCGGACACTCAATTATCTAACTTGGACTTGCGTGCGTAATCTATCAAGATCCGGACGGGATTTCCATTGCGCGCGATCGCTGTCTCAGCCCGATTGTCTGAACAGCCCCCGTTCGAAGTGTGACCCCCTACTCAGATCCGTCCATGACAGATCCTCTCGCGGCCACGAGGTCTCCTAAGCCTAAATGGGGAAGGAGTTGATCACCGGCAGAACACCCTGCCAGCGCGAGTTTATTTGTTGTACCTCTTGCTTGGGTTATATGCAGCATACTGACACACTTTTTAAGAGCTTAAATCATCAATGCGCAGCTTGGGCGACTTCCCCATCGGCTTCGTACGTATGACTTTTATAATGGGTTAAATTAAACCGTGTGCATGTGAGATGCGTCCGTGATTCCGAGATGTCCGGTTGACGCACGCGTGGTCATTGAATTGCACTTAAATCTGGGGTGCCTACAGTTAATCTCCTACACTAACCCTATCATCGGCATCTCTATCCCAAACGCTCGAGAGAATTCTCACAATGGAAGCGACTAGATCTCACCAGTGTCTCACCCTCGTTGATGATGATGTGACTAAATGCTGGGAGTATGACGGATCAACGCTACTATACGTCACCAAGTTACAATAATTTATCGCGGCGTAAAGCCTTGAACGTACTTCCTTTCCTAGCCAGAAGCTACCTTTGTGAACGGTATTTACTTGTTATATGCGGGCGAGGCTGGGGTGGCTATGTATAACCGAGGGTTAAATTTAGTGCTAGTAATCGAGTGACTTGAGAGTTCTAGATGATTTTCAACGGCGGACAGCTTGCCCCGCATTCTTTGGTCCCTGTCACAGGCCTGGACGATTTCCAGTGATTTCTAGCGGGGTGATCTGGAATGTCTAGCGGCAAAAAGATCAGCTTGCCTTGTTTGAACAAGGTAGGTTATATTTACCGTGCGCAATATCGTTGCGTTGGTCAACTAGCCTTGGACACCAGACCATTTCGGGACCACATGCACTCAGCCTCTTATCAACGTCCCGTCGAGGCAATAGCCTAGCTGGGGTATGCACGTTGAGTGTAGGGGTGGAGCAAGGTGGGGTTATGCTCCTCCAGCTTGAAATCTTTCAAGGCTGGAAGTTGAGAGCTGGGACTCTGCGTGCCGAATCATGATGTCATTTGCACGCGATGTTATATGGAGCTTTCTAAATGTAGCAAGCGTAGTTTGAGAGTATAAATAAGGGCGAATAGCTGGTATTCGATGATCAACTATCGCGGGGATATGAGTTGCTCAAAGTCTGCCGACTTTAGGTCACCTAACCTGGACTCATCATGGTCCGCTGGATGCAAACTAAGTATGTCCCGTGATCAGTCTTTTTTTTTTTGAAAAAAAAAAGCATGTTTAACGAGCCACAATACAGAGTATAACCGCTCGGGAAAGGATATGACTATGGCGTGGAAGTAAAGAGACAGCACGTCCCGTGATCGGTCAAGGTGTGTGACCAGGCCCACCTCTCGTAAGCCCATTTACGCTGCGATCCTTTAGGTGGCCTAAACATGTGGCCTAAAGACCACCAAGCTCATAGGTGAGCATGCGGGGGAAAGGGAGGTAGTGGTAGCCTGGCTCTTACTAGGTACACTATGCTGTTGGGGCCGCCCAGGCTTTTGAGTGGCAATGTCACCCATCTAATCGAATCCTGTTAGCCAGTACAGTAAAATGGAAAGAAATGGGAAGGATAATTATGTGAAGATATCGATATATCTATTATGAGTTAAGATTTAAGTAGTATAATGAATGAGCCAGTTGTGGCAGCCCCCTTGCTTGGTCTTATAGCTTGGGGGATGTATGAATTGGCAAATGTTGTGTGTTGAAATTACACACAAAAATCTGTGCATATATGCTATATTCATAATATGGATTAATTGTATGAATAAATTGAGCCAGCCTGAGGTTGTATGGCGAGCCATGAGCCCACTTTCAACTGAATTTAAATATATGACACAAGAGAGAATCACCGAGTGCAAAAGCGCGATTGATTTACTTTGGCTACATCATCTGCAATGGGGGGGGGGGGGCTACCCCTCGCCTAAACTCGGCCGTACTTCGACCATTTAAACCATTCCTCGGGCATGGTTCATTCGGATGTGTCACATTTTTTTCACCCAAGCCGATCCCACCGAATTCGCGTCACGTTGGTCAGCATCCGGCGTTTAGGTGTCTATGCCCTACGGGAAGGTACCCAGTAGTTAACCAACCAGTAACTTAAGTTAGTGGCTGGAGCGGGCCGCTTCTAAGCTGTACGAACAATCCCGAGGAATATGCTCTCAGTGAGGACCCCGGATAGGCTTTGAGCAATCGCAATTAAGCTCTTTTAAGGACTCAAGGATTTTGAGACGAGTGACCGGGATTTGCCCGTAGAATGAGAGCTAGCTCCAGCTCGCCATTTGCCCCCGTTTCAACTTCTACTATGTAGTAAACTTGCACAATAATATATCCAGACAGAGGGTTACAAGCATTTCCGCAGATCAATATATGTAGACATAGCAAACGCTCAACGAGATCTCATGGCAAATCGGAGGAGCCTTTCGAGCTTCGAGAGATCTTTGGTTCTTCGCCCTCTTCACATGTATCTCGAAGTGGGCAAGATGTGCACTCATCAGTGGATGAGCAAATATGGGTCGCTTGCGTTTCTTTGGTGTCGGATTCGGAGCGAACCTTGATGGCTGCATCAAGGAATATAGTGAGGAGCTTTTCAAAGTGGGAATCTGGATCTTTGGTCGAGTCAAATTTGTGCTTCATGACACCAAAGGTCCATTCTGCAAATTCTTTCAATATAGGTGCAAGCGTCTTAGACCATGTGGTATTGAAGGACCCTACGTCGAGGCTCCCGTCGGCAATTTGAGTTAGGAGCGATAGTTTTCCGTCGCCAAGAGCCACGGGATCAAGTAGGTTTAACTTCGATAAGACGTCTGAGGCATCCTGGTTCAGTTTTGTATCCTCCTTCTCTTTATGTTCTGCAACAGTGTAGAGGAAAACCCAGAAAAATGACTCGAGATCGTGCAGGTACACGTGGGGTATACGGGCATCTGGTTTGGCCAGGAGAAGCTTGTGGGACATGAATGAGAGTGTGCCCTATCGAATAAGTGAGACCCATCATCCGAGTATAAGGCAACCAATATCACCCACTGTACGATGTGTGTGCATGTCAGCCGCACCCTTTCGACCCAGCGTCAGGATATTTGCCATGTCTACATCCGATAAGAATCCAAACGGTTTGGGTCCTAGAGCTTCGACCACCCGTTGGAGGAAATCTAGCCGCCGTCTGGGACTGTGCTATCGTCAGTTTCGTAATTCCTACAGGCCGAACCCACTCACTTGAACTTCCATGTAAGCTCCTTCACTTTCTCATACTTGTGGTCCCCTGACTCATTGAAGATCTTATCCCACTCGGGTACTTGGAATTCATGGACGAGCACATCCACTCCACGCTCTTTAAGCTGCTCCCATTCTGGTCGCTCGTATTTATAGTCCCCCAATGTAAGTAGAATATTGTTCGCACTGATGTCTCGGTGCTGCACTTGCTTATTCACGAACGCCCAATGCCCTACATAAACGTTCCATCGTCATTGCCCGAACATATCAGTCATCCCATGTATAAATGCTCACCCATCAATGCCCCTACGAAACCAGCCAAAAGCTCAAACGGACTCTTCGCTTCTGAAAGTGGCCTTCCAGGTTGCATCAATAGCATGTTGTGCACTCGGCAGTCGTCGCGCCGGGCTCCTTTCATGTCCAGGTTCTCTTCTGGCGGACCGAACACCTCTCCAAGCGGGCCGGGCGATAGGCTGGAACGGGAGCATACTACGTCCGTGTTGCCGTTGATCTTTACGACTTCATCGTACATCATCTGGCATACCCCATAGGTTCCGACGAATTCGCGCAGAATCAATCCCTCTCGGAACCTACTCTGGTCTCGCCAGGTCACCTTCAACACCCCATCGATCGTTTTGTCTCCCGGTGGCCTTTTGACATTCCGCAGAGCAAGGACAAGCGTTGCCCGTCCGCGGACAGACTTGCGGATACACAGAACATCGACTACGGTATATCTCTCGTTGTTGATCGTCACAATATGAGCCAATATTGGGGCCTTGGGGTTGTCCGGGTTTGGGGTTCGCCAGGTGTTAGTGAATATTGGATTGTAGCCTGCGTCTGCTCCTCTAAGAAGTAGGAGACCTGCAAATGCACGAATAAAACGCCGTGGATCCCCATACATGTCCATGCTGTCGGAGTATATTACCCCAGACCGATCGAAGTGTAGAAAGACAGCCGTCGTGCCGCAGACCACTAAAGTCTTGATAAAACGCCTGTCGATCCGATGTGCGAATAACGCGCGAGCGTAGCGCGCACTCTGTCGTATCGCGTCCTTCATCAACTTCTTGTTATTCTTCACTTCCACAAACATATCGATGTCCTGCCAGTGTACGTTGTCTGGGGTGTCGGGGCGCTCGCATCGAATAATGTCTGGATAGACGGTCATCCCTGGGTAACATGAAGTCAAGGGGCGATCATTTCGATCTTGAAACCGAGCATATGGAGACGGATCGAGGGTTGTTGAACGCACAGCAAGCCCTATTGCATTGAATATATCAACGATTGGCCTATAAAAATTGTCCTCGGAGCCAGTTGGCGGTGGCTGCGTCCATTTGTTACGTTCTACATCGAATCCGGCACAGCTTTGAAGGATTTGTTCAAGATACTCGTCGGAACACGGTAGAAGCGCGTCGACAAAGTTGGGTTGGTGGAAAACAGCCCCGTTTAGCTCGGATTTGAGCAAATATAGAATCGTTTCCTGCTTGGCATTGTCGCTCGTGATAGAAAGTGCATGGCTACTTGAAAGTTTGCTTTGTGATCGATTTTTTGAGGATTTTCCATCTTTCTGAAGACTAGGGCCCTGGTTATTCCTGCTTGCAGAGGCGGAACCTTGTTTCGTAGGTGAATCGGAGGGCAGTCGAGGTGGGTCTGGATCTGCAGCTATGGAGCCATGTGGACTAGTGTTATTAGAACGTAATGACTTGGAAACGCCTAGACTTTGTGCTTGAGAGTCTGGAGCTGAGCGTTTTTTTGTGGGCATAGTGAGGCGGAATTGGGAGACAGGGTTCAAAGTCACATGACCTTGTGGCGCTTAGTAATCTAATTTGTATTTTAGCTCGTTAATTTACAGTGCTCCCAGACTCCCATCGTCCTCATTGTCATAAAATATCCCCGGAGCACCACCACCACCACCACCACCGGGCGCAGTTGCGGTTGTCGCAGCGGTGCACCGCAAGTCTCGTAGGTCGGGCATATCTGGGACTTCGGCATCGCGCGGGTCGGAAATGTCGACTTGTCATTAACGCGCGCGTCTTCAGCAAAGGGAATAGGGCGGCAAGTGCGAAGGGACTTCATCTTGGAATATTTTATTGCTTGAAAAAAAGCTGGAAATTGCAAGCCAGCTCGAACGCGACAGAAGAGTGGTGGATGCTGAATACGAGACTTGAGGCGCGATTACGTATACGTGAGCTCGTTTGTCCCAATCAAACCAAGCTTTCCCTGCCTTCTTTGTTTCGCCTTATTTTGTTTTCATTATCTCATGTTGAGTCTTGGAAGCTGTACAATAGAGCTAAACCTTAAAGCAACTATAACCTACAGATTTAAAGAAAAACCAGGCTGTAACCAGCAACCCAGGGGGCCTTGGAAGAGTGGGATTGTAGTCCAAGCCCAAGTCCCACTTTGCCTCTTCAGAAACGGCCTGCCTCTGCAACTGGTGGAATTAGAGCAGGTGAAGAGTCTCGTGTGGACGGGCTGGATGTGAGAGATTTAAAGCAGAGGGATTTTGATCCTGATGCGCTATCAGAATGATCTACCAGGAATGGTTGTGTTCTTAAATTATCCATCCCTCACGATAAACGATGTGATATACAGCATGGGGATTCATGTATAGTTACATTGGTATTGGAAACGTTCAACGATATCGAAGAAAGCGAGAAAGACGGAAAAGAAAGACGCAAATGCGTTTCAAAACAACGAGTGTCTGCAGACGAGGCAAATTCTACCTCCCCTAAAACCCCAATCCTCACCACAATTTGGTTCAGAATGGAGCATCACGAATTTAGAAACAGTTAGGACTCCCAGTGCAAAAACTCTCCCCGAACCATAAACCCCTGTAAAATGAATTAAGTTGGGTTCTCCGTGAAAACTCCCAATATGCGTTTAACAGTCTTTTGAGGACTCGAGGGTTGAGACGAGTGACCGGAATTGCCCATAGAATAAGAGCCAGCTCCGGCTGGCCATGTGCTCTCGGATCCGTTTCGACCTTTGTGTGTAGTAAACTTGTACAATAATATATGCAGGCAAGGGGTTAAAGGTATTTCCGTGAATCAATATATGTAGACATAGTAAAGTTCCATGCTGATCGCTCAACGATATCTCATGGCAAATCGGAGGAGCCTTTCGAGCTTCAAGGGATCTTTGGTTCTTCACCCTCCTCGCGTATCTCGAAGTGGACAAGATGTGCGCTCATCAGTGGATGAGCAAATATGAGTCGCTTGCGTTTCCTCAATGTCGGATTCAGAGCGAACCCTGATCGCTGCATCAAGAAATATAGCAAGGACTGTTTCGAAGTGGGAGTCTGGATCTTTGGTTGGGTCGAAATGGTTGCCCATGATGCTAAAAATCCATTCGGCGAATTCTTTAAATATGGGTGCGAGCGCCTTGGACCATGTGGTATCGAATGATCCTATGTTGAGAGTCCCTTTGGCGGTTTGAACTAGGAGCGATAGTTTTGTGTGGCCTAGGTGCCCGGGATTGAGGAGTTCTAAGTTTGAGATGACGTCTAAGGCACCCCGGTTCAACTCTGCGTCCTCCTTCTCCTTATGTTCTGCAACAGTGTAGAGGAGAACCCAGAAAAATGACTCAAGGTCTTGTGAGTACCTGCGGGATATGTAGCCTTTTTGATTAGCTAGTAGGAACTCGTAGGACATGAATGGGAGTGTGCCCTATTGAACAAGTGAGGCCTATCACCCGAGTATAAGACAACCAATAACACTCACCGTACGATATGTGCGCATGCCAGCTGTATCCTTTCGACCCAGCGTCAGGATACTCGTCATGTCCGTATCCAATAATAAACCAAACGGTTTGAGTCCTAGAGCTTTGATCACCCGTTGGAGGAAATTCACCCGACGCTTGAGGCTGTACTATCGTCAGTTTCACAATTACTGAAGCCTGCCCACTCACTCAAACCCCCATGTAAGTCTCTCAACTTTCGTATATTTTGAGTTTTTTGGATCGTTGATGAACTTATCCTCCTCGGGTACTTGATATTCCTGTGCGAGCGCATCTACTCTATGTTTAAGCTGTTCCCATTCCCACTCTGGTTGTTCATATTCGCAGTCACCCGACATGAGCAGAATGTTGTTGGCGTTAATGTCTCGGTGATGTACTTGCTCATTTGCGAGCGCCCAATACCCTGTATAAACCTCCCAGGGTCATTCATCGAGCGTATTAACCACACTACACACAAATACTCACCCATCAACGCTCCTATGAAACCAACCAGAAGCTCAAACAGGTTCTTCGCTTGTGAAAGTGGTTTTCCGGGCTGCATCAATAGTACACTGGGAACCCAGAAATCACGTTGGGTTCCTCTAATGTCTACGCTCCTTTTTGGCCAATCGAACACATTTCCATGCAGGTCAGGGAGTAGGCTGGAACAGGAACATACTACGTCCGCGTCATCGGTGGTCATTGCATCGTCGTCGCAGATCATTTGGCGTAAACCATTCATTCCGATGAGTTCATAGGAGTTCTTCTCCTTCCGAATCCTGCTCTGGTCTTGCCAGATTATTTTTAAGTTGGGTTGATAGCGAGCTGCTCCATTTAGGCAGTTTTCGAATCGCTTCCCTCTTGGCATGGTCGCTCACGGTAGAAACTATGTGGTTATCGAATCGTTCCTAAAGTTGTCTGATATTTTGTACTGTCAAAATCAAACAATTACTAAGTTAGTGGGTGGCTTCCCGTAAGCGATCGAACAACCCTGCATGCGCAATCAGCCCGTAGGTAAATTAATTATTACGACTGGTCAATGCGCATTTTATTGCTTTATTTAGGTGTTGGGATCAAGTCAAAACGTCATTCGAGGCGGTGATGCAGGCGGCTGGCTGAGAATCCCAAGGCGGGCAGGATGCGCTGACCGCTGCAGTGAACAAAGGCCGCCAAGCGCTATGCATGCGATGCATCAATGGTGCCATCGACGGCGCTAAACCCTAATTAGTACATGTGGCAGTGCTGATGTACCTAGTCACCGACGATTTCTCATTCTCCGAGCTCGGATTTCCCCACGCTGCTTGTTGACGTGTCTCCAGCTTGACTACTGAGAACGACTACACACGATGTCCACCGAGAGGAGAATCCGTGACGCCCCCGAAATCTTTGCAAAGCTCTTAACGCCGGGCGAAGTGATGTGAGCAGCTCGAGGTCACAAAAAGTGAAGAGCCACCTGCTGAGGATTTCTGTTTGTCTAGACTACCCGATAAAGGGAAAGAGAACGTACTAATTACATCTGCGTTGCCATATTGTAACAACGTTCCTCATCTTGGTGTGTGCATATGTGGACGTTGGGTTCTAAATGGGCACTCATTGTCGTGTGACCAGGCAACATTATTGGAAGTACGCTTAGCGCAGATGTCTTTGCAAGGTTAGTGATTTTATCTTAGATGCATATGTAACTGAATAATCATGTACATCTCTAGATATAATCGTCAGTGATGTCTAAGATTCGTTATCACTCGAATTGACGCGATGTTATAGGAGCAAGAAATAGGAAAACACTCTACATTTGTGGAACAGATGAATACGGAACTGCGACGGAGACGCAAGCACTCAAAGAGAATATTACACCCAAGCAGCTCTGCGATAAATACAATGCCTTGCACCGGGAAACATACGAGTGGTTCGAATTAAGGTGCGCGCGGGTTTACACTATGACTTGCATTAACTGATCGGATGGGCAGTTTCGACTCGTTTGGTCGAACCTCAGCGCCCGAACAAACCCAGTACGTTGAATTCCCAACTATGTAAACGCCATCTAATGTAGCCTGTAGAATATGTCAAGAGGCATATACGAACTTGTCCAATAATGATATGCTGCAGATGCAGACAAAGGCACAAACCTATTGCGAGGACTGTTCCAAGTGAGTGTGACTTTGCATATTATCACTTTTGCAACCAACACAATCAGATTCTTGGCCGATCGATTTGTTGAAGGGACTTGCCCCCACTGTGGATATGATGTTAGTCACTTTCCTGGTGTCCCAATGCTAGCGTTATTAACCCCGACCAGGATGCTCGGGGAGATCAATGTGATGGCTGCGCCAAAACTCTCGACCCCACAGATCTCATCAACCCACGATGTCTTGTTAATCGCTCTCACAAGATCACAACTCGCGAGACCGCTCATATGTACGTTCGGCTGGACGTCGTACAACCGCGTCTAGAAGAATGGATCAAGCGGTCCTGGAAGGAGGGCAAGTGGAGTCCAAATTCAGTCGTCAATAGCGATGGGGAAATTATCGATTCGCGCCTCAAGGCAGGATTGCGTCCTAGCCCTATCACAAGAGACTTGACGTGGGGTGTCCCTGTGCCAAAGACGAACGATGCGAGTAGCGCGATGATGGAGAAGAAGGTTTTGTGTAAGCATATCCAAAATATGGGTGATTCGAAATTAATCATTTACTCACAGATGTTTGGGTAAGCCCCGAAGGAGATAGCAGATGCCTTGTTTTAATGCGGTTTTAGTTTGATGCGCCATTTGGATATCCTAGTATAACAGCTGGGTACACCCCGGAGTGGAAACAATGGTGGTTCAACCACGAGGACGTCCGCTTGTTCCAGTTCATGGGCAAGGATAACGTCTATTTCCACACCGTACTCTGGCCGGGTATTCTTCTTGGGGATGGCCGACCGTGGACTATGCTACATCATTTGTCTACCACTGGTGAATTGGCATTTCTCCTTCAATTAGATTATTCTTATCATTTTTACATACAGAATACCTAAATTACGAGTCAGGGAAGTTCTCCAAGTCTCGGGGAGTTGGGGTATTTGGTCCAGGGGCCAAAGAAACTGGTATTCCTCCCTCGGTATGGCGATATTATCTCCTGGCTTCACGGCCAGAAACCTCAGACTCCATGTTCTCCTGGTCTGACTTCGTAAGTGTACCTTTGTCACAACATTGCTGTTTTTTGTTTATGCCCCCCTTAGATTGCCGGAAACAACAATGTGCTCCTGAAGAAGTGAGTCACCGACTAATCTGGAGTTTATCGAATTAACAATTCGCAGCTTTGGCAACTTCGTGAATCGGGTGATCAAGTTCTTGACCGATCAGTTCAATGGCGTTGTTCCGGAATCTGGCGATCCCGCAGGCCCACTTCCGCCAAACGAGGATGAAGCCGACCCAAGTTTTGTCTCTGAAGTTAACGAGCTCCTCAAAGAATATGTGGATTCAATGGAGCGAGTCAAACTTCGCCAGGGATTGAGCACCGTTATGTCGATCTCTGCGCGCGGAAACCTCTATCTTCAACGTTGCAACCTCACCAAGGCGCTTCTCGAGAAAGATCCCAAACGCTGCGCCCAAGTACTTTCCCGAGCTCTTAACCTGATTTATGCGCTCTCTGCGCTTATCCATCCTTTTATGCCGTCCACATCCGACTCCATCCTCCGTCAGTTGAATGCGCCTGCACGGGTTATTCCTACCACGCTCTCCACGGATATCCTTTCAAGCCACAAGCTCGGAGCTCCTGAATACCTTTTCACTGTGATTAAAGAGTCTAAAGCGGACGAGTGGAGGAAGAAGTTTGGTGGCGCACAAAAGGCTGTAGACGCGGCGGTTGCGGAGAATGCACCCCAACTATCAAAGAAGAAACAAGCTGCGGCTGCCAAAGCGGCCAAAGCGGCCAAGGCAAGCGCTCCACCTATCCCCAAGACTCCTCAGATAGTAGAGCTCGAGGTGCAAGTCAAGACACAAGGCGAACGAGTGAGGGCTATCAAGGAAGGGAAAGGACAAGAGGGGGAAACCTTAGATGCTGCATTGGCAGAGCTGTTGAAGCTAAAGGCAAGCTTGAAGGAAGCGGAGGAACAAGTATTGAAAGAACAACTTGAAGTCGTCAAGGCACAAGCATAGATTTGCATTGATTGAAGATTAATGTATTCCATATCTGAAGTTTGACTTGAATATATCTGAGACCGAATAACTCGCCGTAGTAATCCATAAAAACGAGATACACAACGCTAACAATACACGGGCGCGCACGGGCGCGCTCATAAAGTCACACGGATACAAAATCTAATGCAATCGTGGAGCCTTGACTGGCTGGGTTACTTCGTATGTCAATTGAGGCGTCAATGTTGTCTGGTGCTTGCGCTTCAAGCTGGGCGACCCCAGTGCGCCCGTAAGAACAGGTTTACCCATCTGTTGAGCAGATTTGGCCAACTTCAACAGACTTTCATAGAGCTCGGATATTGGCATAGAGCGACTCGGACTGTGGTTCGACTGAACAAAGGGAGTTGTAGCAATATTTGTGCTAGGAATTGTGTAAGTCGTGACAAATTTATTGTCGCTACGAGTACTTACTTTGAGATTTTAGCTTTAAACGGCGTATCAACGCGATCAGTTTTCGAAAACTTTGAAGGCGTTGGTGTGTCCTCAGGAGTATCTTTGACAAGTACACTGGCCAACGGCTCATGTTAGTTTATACGGAAATATTTATCATGTGCTCGTATTTACCGGCCAGTGGAACGAACAGGGCTTCCACACCGAGAAGGGCAGTCAGTACATGAGAATACCACCACGACCTAGTCAAACCTCACCTATTGGAATCGTTCTCAATCAAACAAGGAATTTCATCAGGTTCACTAGATTTGAAGAAAACGCTTTTGCGCGAAGGGGAAACTTGTTGTGTAAAGGGCGATCGCCGAGACCCCAAAATGCCACTTGCTCTAATGAATATAGGTGTGGTGAGCGCCGAGCGTTGAATCCGGCGTGTCACTCACTGTTTGTCGCTAGATCGCATCGTTGCTTGCTTATGATGCGCCTCGAGCGCCACAAAATTCAACCGTGGGGTATCACCTTTTCGGCGCGCTCGGGGAGACTTGGATTCATGTACCAACCGTGATGCATGGATGGTGTTTCGCTGAGGAAGAACAAAACGTGGTGTCGGATCATGTGGAGCAACCTTGACAGAGAGTCGAGCTGGTTTCTCGGGCGCGCGCGATCTCGAGTTAAGGAAATCCTTCAAGTCTGGGATCGTGTAGTTTTCAGGTGCGGCCAGGCGACGCTGTGTAACATTTGGTTCAGCGATATCGGGTTTGAATTCCTCATCAGCTTCGGTTTCAGCTGGCTCTGGGAGTACAGGAGGTGCGGGGGATTGGGAATGGTCCTCTGGAGACCGTTGGCGGGTAAGGCGAGCACGGGCAACTCGCGCGAGGCGGTTCTTGAGCGGTGGCAAACGGCGTCGGCGTTTTCGCGCTCGGGTAGACGCTTGTGGTGGGAGAGGCGAGCACGACGGAGTGGGAGCAGGAGCATTTGTACTTTGTTGAGATTGCGGTGCAAGAGAAGATTGTGTGCATTCACGAATGGGGGTGGGGCGTATGCGCATGGACCGTCGGCGTTTGTAAGTGATGGGATTGTGGCGGCGTCGAGGAGAGTCGATATGAGCAGTAGGTTCGAGCACAGCCGAGCCGAAATGTTCGGGGTCCAATGCGGTCATAGTATCTTGCGATATGGAGGGCCCAAGTCCATCCCGATCGGGCATTTGCGGGGCAGAGATGCCCGCAAGGTCGCCACGGTCATAATCCCCGTTAGCATGGCAAGACGACTCCGACGTTATTGATTCAAGGATACTTTGAGAGGAAGATTTAATAGCTTTAGAATGTTCTTGGGGTGTCGACACTGATTCTGTGACTCTACCTCCCAGGCTTGCGGATGTTGTGGCTCGGGTATTTTCAGCTCGTAGTTCGGCAAAACAGTCGATGCCAGTATTTCGCGCCCTTATCCTTCGCGATCTTCGCTACAGCGTTGTTGAACTTCCACAAGGTAAGTACTTTAGCTACAAGAAAAACTCACGAGAATGGGTTGACTGGGGTCCATTGTGCGACAGTGGTGCGCTGGAACAGGAAACCGAGTACGAATCAAGCGTCACAATCGATTTGGTGGTTTTTGTGGTATGAAAAGTTAAGGTTTCAAAGCTCTTGTCGAACTGAGGGTTGTTGTAGCTTGGGGTCAGTGGTGGCGCTGGAGAGAGCCAAGGCTGGAGCGAAATCATAATAAATGACGATGGCTGTGCCACGCTACCGATCGAGTTTGTTAAGCGCCGGGAGTCCATTTCAAACCACCTCCACTCGATCGCGAGGGCATCATGTCGGACACGGTTGAAACGTACAAAAGTCAGCTTGCTACCTGGCATGTATGCAAAATATTCACTCTATTTCTATCTTAGGTATACTCGCTTCCCGGGATAATATCATTCGGGAGTCTTGGGTGAGAGTCATGGAGGCCCGATTAGTTCGAGAGGAGCTCCGGAAGTGTCACAAGTTTGAAGGGGTGAATCATTACCAGTCGTGTAAGGAGCTGGCTGAGAAGTATGTTGAGCTCTTGAAGGACGCCAAGGTATGTCCAATTGTTAATTTACTGTATTTATCCAAGAGTTAATCCAAGTGTAGGTCAAAGGCTTCACCAACGTCGAACAATAGTCCATTCATAGCTAGATCATCACCTCTAAATTCACCAATTGCAAAGCATTTTTCTGGCTAATCATTTTTTGAGGATGAGTGGGCCATCAGTACATATGAATCTGTCACTCGTGATTGGCGCTTTGCCTGCTCTGCCATAATACCCGAACGGCATCTGTCCTTCCTGTAGAGATGCTCATGGATTGGGCCGAGAATTGGTTGATTGAGTGTGTCTATCTTCCTCTGTTCTGGCACTGGTCCTGCGGATTTTCCTATGGGGCATTGACCATCATTGTCCTGATAAGGACGTTACAATGAATTGCAATGACTTTCATTTAGTTTGCTGGGCGCTAATGATCTAATAATACGTTTACGTTGCCCAAAGATGCCGGACACAGCCATGGCTACCTTGGTGTCAACCGGCCACTGCCTCAAAAGCAGCGCCTTCCTCGAACAACCACATCCCCTTTGATTTTTTTAATCGGATTTGCCAGCATTTTATTTCTGCTCGATTAACTGTATCTGATGTCGTGGAACAATCAATATCAACCGCCTTCGGGCCCTCCGCCTGGCCAATTTGGGTACGTTTTCATTTGCTTTTGGTGTCAGCCACGTCGCTTACGATCGTGTGGATATTATAGGTTTCCCATGGCGTAAGTTTCTCTGCCAGTTCAATTGTTTTTACGTCGTAAAAAGGATCGGTATTTACGCGATCTCTAGTAACCAATACGGACCCCCGCCTGGTCCACCTCCACCTGGTGGTGGTTATCACCCATCGTATGCCCCTTCATATCCGCCCCCACAAGGTCCCCCGCCTAGTCAATTTGGGTGAGTGTAATCAACATTAACTGCCTTTTCAGAGACTAATGTTTGCATTGCGGAAGGTTCCCTCAACCTGGAGGCGTCTCTGGTCCCCCTGGATACAACCCATCGTACAACCCGACCTATGCACCCCCTCAAGGCCCGCCTCCCACCGGCCCACCCCCCGTTCCAGGTAACCGTCCAGACGGCGCGTTCAGCCCACCAGCTGGGCCGCCCCCGGTCCCTCACAGGGCGCCTTCAAGCGGATCGGGGTATCCTGGACAGACATATCACCAGAGCCAAGCTAGCCAGGGTGGTAACGCTGGTGGTCAGGGTTGGCAACAGAACAATCCGACGTACCCCGGAGGCGCCCCCATAGATTGGGGCCGGCAACAGCAAGGACAAGGATTCGGTCAAGGTCAAAATCAAGGTCAAGGTCAAGGCGCGTGGAATGGTGGTGGGAACGGCGCTTCGCCGTTGGCGAGTGGTTGGTCTAGCGGGTCAGTACTTTCATGCCTATTTTATGACGTTCACCCAATAATATATATTAGTCCACCTGGCGGCCATACTGGATACGGGACAGGCGGTCCAGGCCATCCGGGTGGTCAACCTACCTTGGGTCATGCTCGTAAGTCACCTAATGCCTCAAGGAGGTCCGCACTTATACAGCAAATTCTAGACATGCCGCCCAGTGGTCAGCAAACGTATGGCCCTGCTCAACAAAATGGACCACAAATGTCCTTCCAATGTACGCCCTGGTCTGTTCCATACAGCTTGCCTAAAGCTTTTTCAGATTCGATGTGTACGGGGAAGAAAAAGGCACTATCCGTGGGTTACTTGCATCCTGTGAGCTTCAAGGCGACCAACTAATACCTTTTTGTAGATTGGGATCAATTACTTTGGCCAGAGCGGGGAACTCAAGGGCTGCATTAATGATTCGAACAATTTCACGGCGTTCTTGACCCGTTCGTCGATTACGCCAAGAATTCTGTACGTAAACTAACGTTTTTGCTACAGGCCAATTCGGATACAAGGCAGCAGATATCGTAAAGCTGACAGACGACGCGGCGAATCCACGCCAAAAGCCAACCAAGGAAAACATTGTAAGTTGGCTCTACTTGGAAATGAATTAAATCTAATTAGATCACCCAATAGCTTGCAGCTATGCGTTGGTTGGTCAAGGATGCTCAGCCAAATGATTCTCTGTTTTTCCATTATTCTGGACACGGTGGCCAGACGAAGGACCTGGATGGCGATGAAGCAGATGGTTACGATGAGGGTAAGATATATTTTGTTCAGTTGTTGCAATTATTGACGCTTTTCTCTAGTCATCTACCCTGTCGACTTCGAAGTGAACGGACACATTGTTGATGATGTAGGCCATACCGGTTGTTCACTACCGCCTTGGTGCTAATATTCCCGCTTCCGACAGGAAATGCATGATATTATGGTTCGATCGCTGCCGGCTGGCTGCCGTCTTACCGCTATCTTTGATGTCAGTTATACCATCCACATCCTTTTGCAATGGGGCTCACTAATGTTGAATATATCCAGTCCTGCCACTCTGGGTCTGCCCTTGGTACGTTATTATATCCCATATTCTAATCGCTTTCTTATATCTCTACAGATCTTCCTTATATCTACTCGACTGAGGGTAAAATCAAAGAGCCAAATCTGCTAGCGGATGCCGGTCAGAACTTGTTAAGTATGTAAGATTCACCTAGGTCCATTACTTTAACTCATGTACATTCCTAGACGCTGGATTGTCATATGCTCGTGGCGATATGGGTGGCCTGATTAAAGGCCTAGGAAACGTCCTTAAGACGGCCACTGGTTCGCAGAAAAAGGCGGACGAGTACGCAAAGGCGACTCGTACTAGCCCCGCAGATGTTATCTCCTGGTCTGGATGCAAGGACTCCCAGACTTCTGCGGATACTGTTGAAGCTGGCCAGGCCACTGGCGCTATGAGTAAGTGTGGACCCTCATGATTATTATTCCTTGTTGACTTGGGTCTTTTGTAGGTTATGCGTTCATGGACGTTTTGAAACAGAAGCCGCAGCAGACTTACCAAGAGCTACTCAATAATATTCGAGATGTGCTTCGCAATAAGTATAGCCAGAAGCCTCAGCTTTCGAGCTCCCACCCGATGGTATGTCTAGTTTGCTTTGTGAAAGGTATCAATATTGACTGTTACCACTGTAGGACACGACGATTCTCTTCATTGCTTAAATCTGTATGTTGAACCTGCTGTGACTTGTATTCGACTTGCAGCGATATCTCTTGTGCTATTATTGTAGAATATCGGTGCTTTCAGTAAATTTGATAAATATGTTGACTTGAGACTGCGTAAATTAAATGCCACGGAGACGTCGACATGGTGGCATGCTGAGTAAGACAACACGATGGGCTTGTGAGAGTGTGTTTTATCTTTATATTTGACCACCACTAGCTAGAGGTTTCTCCGGGATACTTTGATACTCCCGATTTTTGTTGTAAACTTTCGCCATTGATCAACCAAACGCCCATCTGGTGTCGGCGTCATGAATTGGCCGTGGCGGTACGAGTGGGTTCTATCTACAAACTAACCATATTCTCACGCCCAAGCTTTAGCTCTGGAGCAACCCCTGACTGGCCTTCGTCAAATGGGACTAGTCCAGAACTCACTGTGTGTCCGCCAAAATTACAACCTGGGGTGTAACTGAATTATTCGGCAGCTGCGATCGGTTTGTTCTGGTATTCTAATAGGATGCGTACTCTGCTTTACCAATATGTATTTTGGACTACAAACGGGCTGGATTAGCATGTGAGTGCATAAACTACAATCCTACTATTCTTGACAGCGGACTCTCATTCTCACATTAATGTAACAGGATGTCCATGCAATCCGCTCTGTTGGGATACCTCATATCGTTACTCTACTCTCGTCCTATGACACCTCAAGAAAACGTGGTCTTGCAAACGACAGCTGTTGCAACTGGAACAATGCCGTGAGCAAGATTTCACATCAGAGCTAGACGTAATCCTGACACGTTTGAATAAGTCTTGCTGCAGGTTTTGTCGGAGTTATTCCCGCTTTGGGGTTGCTCGATTATAAACATGATAATGCACATCCTGTCAAGGTTGGTTTCTTGGATGGGATCCTATGGGGATGCGCCGTTGCGCTCTTTGGGTATGTGATGTTCACACAGTCTAGTGTCTCGATTCATATAACTACCTCAAGTGTATTTCTTGCTCCGCCTCTACGACGTCAAATGGTATTTCCTAATGCTTGCCATGCACTTGGCCTATGATTACTTATATCCACCACCGGATAGATCATTAAAGAGGAGTTGGTCTTCCCTTCAGGAACTGCCACCGCACAACTTATTTCGGTGCTACACGAGAAGCAGGATGGACCTCAAGACTCAGAGCGAGCACACGCTTCTCTATCTGATTCTCGGGTTACCAGACGGAGGGGTTATGAAGCACTTCCTTCTACGCCTCTCGATGAGGATCTACGTACTGATCATGGCCTCGAAACACACGGAAGTTCAACCGAGGCTGAAGATGTGACAACTGGGAACCAGCAGGGTTATCACGACATCACTCGAAGCTGGAGAACACTAGGTCTCAGTTTTGCGGCGTCAGGATTGCTTACGGTGAGGTCACCCGAGCTGAATTCTTTAACCTAGATCACTAAAGTTCGATTCTTAGCTCTCGTCGTATTTCTTCCCAGTGGTTTTCAATATTCCGTTATTTGGTGTATATCTTGCTCGCGAATGGCTGTGGTACTTTTCTCCAAGTTTATCTTATGTGGGACAAGGTAAGCTGCACAATACGTTTGTTTCTTCGCACGGTACCAACCCGCTCTTAGGCATTATTATGGGATTCCCGACCACTTTGAGTATGAGCTTAGTGAGTAAAAGTGGAGTCCTATATCTAGTCTAAGCTCAATTTGGGTAAAGGGAATGGTTTTCGGCTGGGGTATACTGTCACCGCTCTCCAAGCTCAAGGGTTGGGCACCTGGGCCAACTGGAGACATGATTACAGGAGCTAGAGGCTGGATATTATGGGTCGCTCTGGTAAGAAATAATTTCTGAAACAGACACGAGGCCTCTCACTGGCTCAAGTCTAGGCCATTATCTGCGCAGATTCATTTATTTCTATCTTGCCTACGCTTTACCGACTTGCGAGATCATTCCACATGACATTGGTGTCAAAGGTTTGGTCTCTCTATACTGATCATTTTGTTGTTCTTAACTGGGTCACCAGCAATCAGTCATAGTTTCCGAGGACGCACCCGAAGATGAGCCTGAGTCAAGGCTTGTCCCTGAAAGATGGGTTTGGGGGGGCCTTCTCGTATCGGTTGTACTGGGAACTTTCCTAGTTTGGGTTGTCTTTGGTTCTAAAGGCATAAAACCGTGGGCGACCGTACTGGGATTTGTCATGGGAGCAGTTCTCAGTCACCTTGGGTAAGAGCCTCCTTATGATGCAGCCTCAAAATATAGACTAAATGTTAATATATTCAGAGCAAGGGCGCTTGGTGAGACAGATCTTAACCCAGTCTCGGCCTTGGGCAAGATTAGGTGGGTACTCTTATCGGCTGTGATTTCCTTCCTATTGAGGACTCTATAGTCAGCTTTTCTTCGCTTTCCTTCAGCCAGGAAATATCGTCGCAAATATAATTGCCGGGGGTGTCGCAGAAGCTGGGGCACAACAGTAGGTTTCCTGATTCAGGCATAATCCTGTGACTTTGATCCCGGTTTCTACAGAGCAGGAGACTTGATGCAAGACCTCAAGACTGGCCATTTGCTTCACGCTTCTCCTCGGGCTCAGTTCTACGGCCAATTAATTGGTTCCGTGGTATCTATTTTTGTTAGTGCAGCAGCATATAACCTCTATACTCGTGCATACGCCATTCCGGGCCCACAATTTCCCGCGCCCACCGCCTATGTTTGGTTGTCATTTGCAAGACTGATTGGGTCTGGCAATGGGCTCCCGGATTACACAATGCCATTCATCATCAACGCTGCTATTATAACGTCACTCGTCGCTAGCTTCAAGGTTCGAGCTCTAAGTCAAGGAAAATGGTGGGCAAAATGGTTACCTAGTGGAGTAGCTTTCGCTATCGGTTAGACCAATTTCTATCACCTTGTCTCATCCATACCTAAACTTGATTTTTGTATAGGGTTCTTAAATACCCCAAGTTTCACAATTGCGCGTTTGATAGGCGGCATTGCTGAAATGCTTTACCGGCGACGTGTTCAGCGACTTCGTTCGGAAGGACTTCCTGCTAGTGATGTTGGTATAATTATTCTGGCGAGCGGGTTCGTGCTTGGAGAGGGTGTTGCAAGTATTTTGGGGCTCGTAATGAAGTCCTGGGGTGTTGGTGTAATTAGTTGTGGTGGCTGCTGGCCTGGTGGTTGCCCTTCATGCTGAGCTTGTTTCTGTACCACGGCATACAGTGTAGTTCCTTATCAAGCGCGCTCATCATATGCATCATCTCTGCCCCCTTGGCTATTGCCAATTCTTTGTGCTCTCCACCACCCAGTGACCGACCAAACTGGAGCAGAGCAGGCTTAGGATTTCCCACATTGGCTGAATTTATCCCCTATAGATTTGCGGAAATCCCCTCTTCGTAGGCATGGCAGATTATAGGCGCCCCGCCAGCACAGAAGAACCACCCAACACTGAGGAATTACTCCGCCCATTGGTAACCTGTGGTATGCAGAACAATAGTACTATATTAGTAAATCTAAATATTTTTAAGGAATATGTATGGAGCTCTACGTTGACCCAGTTGCGCTGCTCGATTGTTTGCATGTTGCTTGTGGCTCATGTGCCAAGGATTGGCTTGAGCGGTAAGCAGCAACTAACAAATATGAACTGACTGTAGAACATGTTCAATAAAACTCCTCTAGTTCTCTAACGTGTCACCAATGTCGAGAGCATGTCCGTGGAATGCGCGACAGCCATCACGCTGCCGCTGTGGTAGAAGTATATCAAGCCATTGCCCCAAATTCGAGCCTCTGCCAGGGACGAACATCCGAAGAGATTGCGAAAATGCGCCAGAAATATAGACCTGGACAAATATTTATTCAAACAGGCTCACCACCCAGCCCTCAAGACAGCTTTATTCCCACCTCCCCTGCCCTTACGCCTCCGATCCTATCTCCCTACACCCCGCTTAATATCGATATTGTTGTTTTGTAAGTAACCCAAATGAGCCTTGTCTATATCTAATTTATAATACCTTGACTAAAGGTCCGAAAACGGTTGCCCTTGTTGTTACCCAGATAATGGAACCGGATACGTCTGTCCCCAGCCTTATACCCAGCGTCCCATCACCTTTAGCCGACACACAATTCCGTCGGGTCATACCATTTGTGCTACATGTAGTGGATTCTTGCCTCTTCGAGAAGAGCTTACTGATATAAGATGTACGCCAACGTTTTCCCCGACGATGCACTAACACATCCTTGTTCAGGCGTGGTTTGCACCCAAACTACCTGCTCACAAATGGGATTCGAGTGCCAAAATCCCTCAATTAGACGAGAAATACAACTATCACGGCTAAGAGGTTGGTTCAAACATCCAAGGGACAACCGCTAACCACCGTTCCCCAGATGTGGAATTTCCACCCGGTTGGAGGCTTCCTCTTGTCCACGCTTTTGGTACCAACTCTTATGAACGTGATGTGTTTGATGCGTACGCCTCTAGACAAAACATAGGCTTACAAGAACTTTTTCGGGAGGTTCTTGCTTTTCGTGGAGCGAGCCTGCCCCGAGCTACTTGGCACGGTCGCGCATTTACCCATGCACACCCAACCATGGTAAACTTCAATGACAAAGTGTGTCTCAAGTGCGCATCGGACTTGGTTGAGGCAAGCCTATTTGACTGGTGGCATTTTAAACGCTCGGTGCCTGGAATTGACCTTAACGGTGGGCGTAGATCGTTACTTGGGCTAGAGTATATCACTTACAAACCAATTGTTAGCCGGGATAATGGCCCGACCTGACTGTCCCGATGGGATTGAATGTCGCGATGCTTGTTTCAACTCGTTTCACGCACGCACCTACAACCACATCTGCCTGCCAGGTGCAGCCAACCGAGATGAGAACCCCGATGCTGACATCTCTGAAAGGGGGAACCGTCATGTGGCCGACAGCCCAGAACTAGAGCACAACTTTCCCCCCTTTAAACGATCCAACATTATTTTCCGTGAAAAAGGGAAGGAACCAGTATTCATGTGCTCTTCAATATGTTTTGTGGAGGGCCACGGGAGGGCCACAGTTCCAGGCAAAGTTACCTTGTGGAACGACTCCCCTGTCACGGTCTATTACGGATTGCTTGGGAGAGAACATCACCATGAAAGCGTCGTTCAAATCCTTCTGGACACGCGAAATATGCAATGGGTGCGTATTTCTAGAGGAGTGATTCCGGCGGGGTGTCGTCCGGTCCTAGGCGGATCGTTCAACATCGACGGTGTGAATCAAGAGCTGTACCACTGCGCCGTGTGGTGGCGTGGCCAGAGAATACCTGGATATACCTCTCGGCACATGAGGCATGCTGCCATTACGTGGGACGGATCAGAGTGGTATTTCGAAGACCATTACGAGCTTTTGTGCTGGGAATGAACACGATTCCTAGAATGATTGTTGTTGGAAACCGCGTATATATGCGTGTTATGGGCTATCTGTGTCTTGTTTAATCCTCAAATATGTAATACTGCCACTAATATACCCTTGGAAAGGAGCAACAGAATACTGCTCGGGCTCCAAAGTGCTTCCGTAACCCGATGATGCCAACAAGCCGATGCAACTACGATGCAAGATCTACGCCATGGGAACGTCAGCAAACGTAAAGGCACCCCAGACCTCGACAATCGAACAAAAGTCGATCCCTATCCGTCATCTCCCGCTCCCCATCTGGTCTGGACCAAAAGCAAAAGGTCTGCGACCATACTGACCCTAAATCCGCCGACGGCGACTCGCACCACGGAGGACATCAATTCGAGTATGGATAACACTGGGCTCGGCCGCCCAGCATAAACACACAGACGACCCATTTAGAGAGCCTTGTCTGTGGCGCCCCGGTTGCCGCGGGCTCTGACCTTGAACGTTCAGGTACTGTACTCCCAACATCCCAACACAAAGGGTCTCCTGGCTCGTCTATTCGATTTTGCTCCCGCCCAGTGACGTAGCCTCTATTCTGGAGGTGTGTAGAGCCGCGACGCGCAAGGCTGTCCACGAACCTGTCCAGACGAGTATGACTATACAAGGCTCGGACCGACCGGGCTGACAGTTTTTACAAATTGACGTCATCCAGGTACCGCCAAGACGTCCAATCGGGCGCACATATCAATCCAGACGGACTAGTACATGTATGCGCAATATCTACCCACCACACGCCTCACAAACGCGCATACACCCATCTTAAAGTCTCAAAGTCACAAAATGCCCCGGCTAAAAGGTCATAAACATTTCATTGCACATACAAGAATGCAAAATCATACCCAACTGTAAAAATAAAACAGAAAAAAATCCAGTACAAACAACAAGGTGGGTATAAAATCATAAACATGAATGTGGTCCATGGACCGAACCCTCGTTCCCATCCAATGCCGCGCTCAGAATCAATCAAAAAGAGAAAAATGTAAGATCCAAACGGGCGATTATAAAAAGATTGGACAGCAAAATCAATTGCTGGAGCACGGAAAAGAGAGTCAGTCGGGAGGTTTAAAAGAGGACGAGGAATGCGGTGGCAACTCCAATCAAACTCGCAAACGCAGACGCGGCAGGAATGACGGCACTATTGACACTTGGGCCCGTGCTGCCAGTGCCGGCGCCGCCGCTGGTAGCATTGTTCGCCTTGGCACCGGTGCCGACGTTGACAGGAGCAGGAGACGAAGCAGCGGCTGCTGCCGGAGAATACGTCTTGGATACCACAAGGGTAGTACGAGCAGACGTATACCTAGCACACCAACAAATAAAAATCAGAACCCCCACTCGATCAAACATGGCAACCTACCCGGGGGCTGAACTCGAGGCTGAGGCTGAACTCGAAGAGCTAGAGGTCTCAGAAGTTGAGCTAGTGGCTGGTTCGGTGCTTGTTGGCTGGGCAGAGGTGGGAGTCGCACCCGGGAGACAAGAGCCATCGTCGCTTCCTTGGATAGTCACCTAAACACCCAGTCAGAACCAAGAAAAACTTGGCAGCCAAGGCTCGGCCTTACCTCGTCGGTATACGCCTCGTTGCCCTCGTTATCGGTAATAGCAAACGCAACCGCGCCGGTGGACGCAGGGAGGTTCACGGTCCACTGATAAGTGTTATCGTTGAGCCCGCCGAATTCCATACTGCATATATGGTGAGCGGTTTGTTGACATGTTTGCGTGGTAACTTACAGAGGCGTGTCCGGGTCGTTGGACTCGCAGCTGGGAAGCACGCTCAGAGTAAAGGGGCCCTTTTTGCCAGACCACTTGATCTGGACCGAGCCGCACTGCACAACTATCAGAACCCGGTAAAAGACGAATCAAACCACATACCTGAGTGAGCTGGCCTGGAGTATCAATATCGAGGGCAGAGACCGACAGAACAGCCGCAGCTGCAAAAATGAATGCACAAGACTTGGAAAACATGGCCAAAATACGTCGACGCTCGAAACGAGTGTGCAAGACAGGGAGTGTGTGTGAGAGAGAGGGGGGTAAGGAACGTAGTAAGCGCAACTGAGGGGGTTCAAGAGCAAAATGCAGAGGTGTTAGGCGGTAGACTGAGATATGAAACCTTTATGAGAGTGCTGCTTCCGGTTGCCGCCCCGACCAAGCCGGAGCCGCGTACCCACGTGGACCAGGAACAACTCCAGCCAAATAATTTCTGCCAGCCAGCCTTTTTTTGACATGATTCCATTAGTCATTTATTCACCAGGTGTATTCACACTTGACTGCACCCGAGCCGTACACGCCTACTATAAACATTGTCTGCATGTCCAAGTCTGCAAATGCGGTCGAGCTGCTTGTGAGGAACGACCCGTCGCTCTTGAACAGGTCACGGACGTCTGCGCCGTGTGCGATCCTCTCGAGCCAAGATTGGGATTGGTTTTGTGGTGGAGTAATAGCCGAGACATAACTCGGGGCACGATTCGAGCGTCGCTTGACAAGCGCCATGAATGCCGGTGCATAGGGGTGCCCAGCAACCAACAACCGGTCCCCCGCAAACGCAATATTATCGACGCTAAATGGGACTCGTGCCGAAGCTACCCAATTGCCAACATCCGAGCCGTTGATTGCAAAGAATAATACCTCGGCGCGAGTTGTTGATGCAACGGCGAGGGTTGACCCGTCGGGAGAGATTGCGACGCCATTTGCAAATGCAATCCCGGTGGCGACCGTGTCGACTCGGTTGATTCCGCGTGTTGGCTCGAATTCGACGCGGTGGACTTTTCCGAGCGGGAGGGTGAGGAGTGTTTCGAGCTTTGGTAAAAAGAGCTTAAAAGGCCAGGGCATACGACGGGTAAAGACGTGGTCTTGGGATACGAAGAATGTGTTTGGGGAAACGGCAGCCATTGCATTGGGGGCGACAAATGCGGGGTGGTCGAGTGTTGTTTCGTGGACGAGTTGGAGGTTGTCGAGGTTGAGGTGGAAGACCTCTATGGTGGAATTGTGGCGTTGGTGATTGATGACGAGTAATTTGGCGGCATCAGGTATGAACTCGATGCCGAGCGGGTGAAAGTCGGCGCCGGGTGGAAAGTTGAGGAGCTGGAGGGGGTAGGGCTTCTGGGAGGACTCGGCAGTATAATGAAGCGCCCAGAGGCTGCCCCGGGGATCGGGGTTGATCATCGGGCCCTGGTCGCGGTGTCAACGCATATAGATGAGGTTGGTGGGAATTACCATGACGGTGTTCCAGTCGAGACGACCGGGATCACAGCTGAATATAGCAAGGCCTGCATTGATTAGTAAGCGAAATTGTGTGGGATGGGACATACCTGGAGCTACGACGAGGCCATCCTCGCAAAACTTGAACCGGGGGTTCTGGTCATCGTCGCGAACAATCTTGCACCTGCCAAGGGCGCTATAGAGGGGAGGGAGGTCTTTTGGGATGAGCTGTGCGCGAAAGGCGTGATTGAGGCGCCAGACGAGGTAGGCCTAGAGAGATGTCAGTTGGAGAGAGGGAAAGCACAAATGGGTACCAGTAGCGCAACCAGGATGGACCTGGGGGAGAACATGGCAGGAAAAAAGCACAAGTTCAGCCTGGATTGGGCTCAATTGAATGAGGATCACATGACCGCGATGATGAGAGATGATGACGCATGCGATCGCGCGAGCTGCAAGAGGCGACCACAGGATGAGCAAGATCCCGACAGCGACATCGTTGACTGTATCTGCGGTGATACCGTTTGGGCTGGACCAAGTGTGGGGGATGGTGAAGCTCAAGTCGATCCCAAAGTTCTGGAGTCTGATCAAATCGGCGGAGGAGGTGGCCGCGGAGGAGGAGCAGGTGGCGAGATGGGAGTTCAAGGACGGGACGAGCGAGGTGGTGAAGCTGGAGGAGTACTCTTGTGGGTGTGCAGTGTGGCATGTGCAGTACTGACTGGCGCAGCGCTGGAGCACTTTATGACGTATTCCGTAATCGAGACCGAGGGCGAGCGCAAGTACTCGTCTGTGCTGAACCAGATCCGGCTGTTCCCGGTGACATCTGGGGCGCAGGAGGGGAGCACGTTTGTGCAATGGAGCGTGCAGTTCAGCGGGGACGCGGACGTGGGTGAGTGGGTAATATATATATATATATCTAATAGCCAGAGGTGATCGAGGACGCGCGCTACAAACGGCGGGATGCGCTGGGGGACCTTGGGAGGGCGCTGGGAAAGTAGTGGATTGTATGCACGTGTTGAATGGAATTGTATGCGTGGGAGTGCCAGCGGATGTGCGCAGAGACCGGGGTCCTGGCCGCGTAGGGGGACCCCGTGGAGCGCGGGAGGCCTGCACGCGCCCATCACCCATGTCGGTGCCGTGTGCTGCGATGAGCGACGAGGAGCAGGCCGAGCGCCAAAAGGCGATCGATACGTTTCTGGCGCGGACCGAGTTCTCCAAGGTGGGCAGACAGACGGTCTGATTACGTGATGCTGATGGTTGCAGCTGGCGCGGGTGCTGCGGGCGCGCCTGGCGTATGCGTCGTACAAGGCGACGCACAATGTGGCGCACGTGCCGCTGACGTCGCTCGAGGGCCAGCTCGCGAGTCGCCCGCCGCCGCCGCCGGACCCGCCGCGCCGCCTGCTGCACACGGCGCCCATGCCGCCCCCCGCCGACGGCCCGCGGCTCTGGCGCAGCGCCGGGATGAGCCTCTACCACGCCGTGCTCGACCCCCCGCCCGGGCCACGCCGCACCGCCACCGGCCGCACCGTGCGCAACGCCCGCCGACGCACCCAGCCGGCCACGGAGCGCGAGGACATCACCGCGGCCACGACGCTCACGGCGATCATGCGCGCAGCGACGACGCGCTCTCCCGCAGCGCCGACGCGCTCTCCGGCAGCCCCGGCGCGCCCTGCCCCCCGCACCCCCGCGCGCGCCCAGCCCGACGACGAGGCCGCCGAGCTCATGCTCTTTCTCGCCACGTCGCCCAGCCCCGCGCGCCAGGCCAACCAGCCCTGCTTCTCCCCGGACCCCCTTGCCCGCCGTCTGTTCCATCCCCTCTCCAACTGACCGGACTCGCTGTATTGTAATATTGGAACCTCCGCGGTTGTATCACTATCTCGGTATTTATCTCCCGAGTTTTTATCTTGAATTTTGCTTTCCCGCACATACACATGCCTGTCCGCCTGTCAATGAATCCATTCAAATAGCCACGAGCCACCAAGCGCCACTCTTGACCATGACATCCGAAAAGACCCCCCAGCTCAAGGGCAAGCATGCCGAGCACGCCGTCCTCGCCTACCTCAAAAAGGTGTGTTGTGTGCCGTGTTGAGCGTGCCACCGACTGTCCCAGACAAACAGGCCCTATGGATCGTGTAAGCCCAATGTGTTGCATAGTCGCCCTCTGAGTCCTTCCAGCCGACATCTCGGCCAACATGAGAAACACCGTGTCCAAGGCTGCCGCACAAAAGATCCTCGTTGCCCTCGCAGACAGGCAGCTCGTCACCCAAAAGACATATGGTTGGTCTGTTGTGATTCTACGTGCTGCTCACTGTCCCAGGCAAAGCCACCTACTTTGTCGCCCCCCAGACCCCCGACGACGACCTTGCCCCGCACGACCTCGACGCCCTCTCCGGCGACATGGACCGCGTCACGGCCGACCTCAAGGAGCGTTCAGTCGAATGCAAGCGCCTCGCAGCCGGTGAGCTCTTTCCGCGCATACATTCTCGTTCTGAGCGCCGTAGAGCTCGCCAAGGTCAAGGCCACGCCCACCGACACGGATCTCGACAGCGCGCTCGCAGACACCACACACAAGGTGCGTTTATTGTCTGCATGCTACTCACGCTCACCTCTCCAGATTGAGCTCCTCCAGCGCACCCTCGAACCCCTCCGCGCCGGCCAAGCTCCCATCTCCGAGTCGGACCTTGCCCAGCTCGACGCAGATTGGCTCCGCTGGCGCACCGAGTGGCTCCGCCGCAGAAAAGTCTGGAAAGCGTACGTCGGTACTTGCTCAATTCCCCGCTGACCCTCTCTAGGCTCTGGGACATCTTTGCCGACTCTCTCTCCGCCGTCGAGGCCGCCAATCTCCTCGACGACCTCGGCATCGAGCAAGACTCCCCCGAGCACCAAGACCTCGAAAAATCAGACCTGTGCAAGCCTAAAAAGTAGCAGAGAGGGGATACATGTACATCGTTCCTATCTATGATTTGTTGCTCTCAGACGTCACGGGCTCTGTCAACTGCGGAAGCGTCTCTTTCCACCGCTCGGCCACCGCTTCGTGCTTGAACACCTCGTGCAGCACCTGTCGAATGTCGTCTACAAACACAAACCGGATCCCCGTCTTGACGCTCTCGGGCACGTTTTCTTCGATATCCGGCTGGTTCGCGCTCGGTGCCAAAATCGTCGTGATTCCCGCCCGGTGCGCCGCTAGGATCTTTTCCTTGAGTCCCCCAACGGGCAGCACTTGTCCCACCAGCGAGAGCTCTCCGGTCATTGCTGCCCACACATTAGACGTGTCTAGTGACCCTGGGTCCACCCACCAATGTCCGGGTTCACCCTCGTCTTGGTAAGCAACGACACAAACGCAGTCGCAATCGCCGTCCCAGCGCTCGGCCCCTCTTTGCCTATACTCCCCTCGGGCATATGCAAATGCACGTCCTTGTCGTGCAGCGTCTGTTCCTCGGGGCTCGTCGTGATCCCGAGCGCGTGCGCGTGCGACTTGACCCAGCTCAGTGCGATTTGCGCACTCTCGCGTATCACTTCGCCCAGTTTCCCAGTCAGCTGCAAGCCGCCTTTACCCGGCATCGTCTGCGCAAGTCGTCAGTCCCGACCCCTATCAGACACTCTGCCTACTGTAGCCTCGACCGGCATCACCGCCCCAGAGCCGTTGCCGAGGTACCCCAGTCCGGTGCTCACCCCAGCAGGCGGCACATGCGTATAAAATCGGTCTTTTTGGTATATCTGCGGTCCGACATAGTCTTTAAGATTCTCCCGCGTAATCGTGATCGAGACCGAGTCGGGGACTTTGAGCGGCTTGCGCTCTTCAGTCGTCACCTGGTCAGACTTGTCCGACTCGGTCGACTCGGCGGTGCTATCCTCAGTTGACGTGGATTGGTCAGCCGATGACTCGGGGAATACTTCCTCGCCTAGGTCAGTCACAATCTTGAACGCCGCCTTGCGGTAAATCTCCGGAACAGATTAATATGACAGGACACCCAACTACATGCGCCCCCTACCTTTTCAATGTGCTTCTTGAGGTTGCGCACCCCGCTTTCGCGGCAGTAGTACTTGATCAGGTGGTCGATTGCCAGCGAGTCGAGCGTAACGTGGGCCTCTTTGAGTCCGGATGCTTCTTTGGCTTGGGGGGCTAGGTACCTCGACGCGATTTGCATCTTTTCCTCCGAGACGTATCCGCTCACTTCGAGCACCTCCATGCGGTCCAGCAGCGGAGCCGGGATGGTGTCCAAGTTGTTGGCTGGGCACATTCAGCCACGCTCGCATCAAAACAAAACACCCACCAGTACAGACAAACAGAATGCGCGAAAGGTCCACGGGAACGTCCATGCTAAACCAGTCAGTCAGTACAGCACCACCACATCTGAAACTCACTAGTGGTCCAAAAACGCCGAGTTTTGTTCTGGGTCGAGCATTTCGAGGAGTGCGCTTGCTGGGTCGCCGTTGTGTCCGCGACCAATCTTGTCCACCTCGTCGATCAGGATCAGTGGGTTCTCTGTCCCGACTCGTTTGAGCGCTTGGATGATCTTGCTCGGGAGCGCTCTGGAAACGAGTCAGCTTGCATGGGGAGATGTAGACTACGCACCCAACATAGGTCCTCCGGTGTCCTTTGATCTCAGCAACATCAGTCAAACCTCCAACCGAGAAGCGGAAAAACTGGCGGTTCAGAGCACGCGCAATGCTCTTTCCGATGGACGTCTTGCCCACTCCAGGAGGACCCACAAAACAGATAATCTTTCCCTCGACGGTTCCGCGCAGCTTGCCAACCGCGAGGAACTCAAGTATACGGTCCTTGACGTCCTTTAATCCATAGTGATCCTCGTCCAACACTTTAATCGCATGCGTTATCGAATAGTTCTCTTTAGAATGTTGTCCCCACGGAATCTGTATCAAATGAGCTTGGCGCATATGCCCAATCTGCCGGACAAACCTGAGTCAGCCAGTCTAGATAGTTGCGAGTCACGTTTGCTTCAGATGCAGCAGGTTCCAAATGTTGAAGCTTGTTCAACTCTTCTTCAAACACCTTTCGAACGCCTTCTGGCATTTTAAGCGAATTGGCACGTTCACGAAACTTTTCAATCAGCTTGTCTTTGCCGTCCGACTCCATCCCGAGCTCCTTTTTAATCCCCTTGAGCTGTTCCATCAAATAGTACTCCCGTTGACGTTTTTGAATCTTGCTTTCGACGTCGCGGGAAATCTTGCTCTGGAGTTGCGCATTGATGAGCTCTTTCTTGAGGACTAAAAGTGCTTTTTGGAGGCGCTCTTCGACAATCAGGCTTTCGAGCACGTCTTGAAGCTCGTTGACTTCGCCCGTCGACACTGCAGCAGCAAAATCGGCCAACTTGTCGGGTTCATCGAAAACATTGTTCGCGCTCTGGCTAATTGTAAAGTTGGTGATTTGGTCGCGGAACAATGGGTTGAGCTGCGCAATGTCTTTAAAGACCGAAACAATCTCGGACATGACGGCCCGGATGTACTGGTTCGACTTGCTATAAGGCTCTACCGTGAGGTTCTCGACGTTTGCGAGGGATACCGCATAATTGTGCAGAAAACTCGTTTGGACGGTACCTAGATTTCTGGGTTAGTGTAGCGGTTATGGGAGATTTGCGACTTGCCGGTGTGACGGTGTTTCTGTGCGTCTGGTTCGGTCTCTTCGGTGGGACCTTCTTGGACCGTGGCGCTGGATACTGACTCGGCGGCTGGCGTGATTAGATCCGTGATTCGTATGCGTCGGTGAGGGTACAAAACGGCCGTCAGACTTTCATCTTGGCCGTCTTCTTTTCCGTCTCCTTTGGTCGCAGGAAACACGCTCGTGATCTGCGCAAATACTCCGACCTGGTGAACTGAATCAATGTCCGTGATGGTATCGCTGTCTGCATTTTCGTCCTTGAGGAGGAATGCTCCTAGATATGGTTGGCCCCGTTTCATCATTTCCTTGATTGCGGCGACTACTGAAGGGTTCCGAATAACAACAGCCTTGTAAAATCCAGGAAACAACGGGCGACGAGTGATGGGTAAAGCCAGGACCTGGGGGTACACCTCGGGAACAGTTTGTTTGGTAAGAGCAGAGGAAGGAGTGGGTGGGTCTGATGACGAAGGAGCGTCCGAACCAGGTGGCGATGAAGATGAAGATGGTGCAGAAGAATCGTCAGAGTTGTCTCCTCCCGAGTCCGAGGCGCCGCCAGAGGATGACGAAGCGGGTGGCGCTTGGTGGCTATCATCCTCCGAAGAGGTCAGCGAGACAGCAGACCCGTCATTGTCCCCACCTTGCTCGTCCGTCTCTTCGGCGCTGATCTCGTCAGAGGATTCTTTATCAGAGTTGCGCGGGCCTTGGCGATTGTTGATCCATCTGGGGTGCAAAACCGGAGCGGTAGGTCTGGGATAGCTGGGCGTATGCGTAGATGAGAAGCTGCGCAAGAATTGAGCAAGGCCGAGACCGCTAGTATGTGTGTATATTAATTGATGTGTCGGCCCCCGTGGCACCAAATGAACTGGGCGGGCCACTTTAAACAAGGTTCTTGATGAACGCGTCAGTTTCGGGATGGCCCATGGCCATTTTGAGGCCATGATGGATCGCCCACAATGGGTCAAATATAGATTACAGTAGGGGGACCCGGGCTGGTTCTGCCCGCGTCGCAGGCCGTGGGGAGACTGGTGGTGAGATGACCCACAATGACGCTGACAAAAAACGATCGTCTTGTCAGATGTTTATCAGATTAGATCTATGGGGTCTTTCCTCATCGATCCTTGGATTGGGCGTCTAAGTTGCCGTGCCACCATTCCCCTCGACCATTAGCCCACTTGAACTAGCTTGCTTATTTGTTGACCTTGTAGCCTCGTAACATGCCCCCTAAACAGCAGCAAAAGGCATCTACCTCGAAAGTAAAGGATGACAAAACCTTTGGGTTGAAGAATGTGGGACTCTTGCTTCATTCTCGTCATTAGATTAACCTTCTTGAATCAATAGAAAAACAAATCAGCAAAAGTTCAAAAGGACATTGCACGCATCAACAGCGAGCAATCCCGTGCGGGGAAGAATAAACAAGAAGTTGGTAACTCTAACAATAATTGAAATGCTAGTACTCATCCCGATTATAGCTGGAGAAGGAGAGGGAAAAGGCTCTTCGTGCCAAGGAAAAGGCAGATGCGGAGCGCCGTAAGAAGGAAGAGGGTGAACTATTCAAGCCTGTTCAGGTCGCACAAAAGATACCTTTTGGTGTTGGTATGTCGGCGAATGTCCAGTTTCCCTCGAACTTTACTGATTTCATGTATGTAGACCCTAAAACGGTGTTGTGTGTCTACTTTAAAGCTGGAAACTGCGACAAGGGGAACAAGTGCAAGTTTTCGCATGACCGAAACGTTGACCGAAAACAAGAGAAGAAGGATATATACTCCGATACACGAGATGACAAGGCTAATGGTCAGTTCTAAATTACAATTACAAAATCTCGACTAATATATTACTGTAGACACTATGGACAAGTGGGATCAAGATAAGCTGCAAAGTGTTATCTTGTCGAAACATGGGAATCCAAGGACAACGACAGACGTGCGTTTCCCCTCTTATAAGCAGAGCTTATTAACGACTCGGTAGATTGTGTGCAAATATTTCATCGATGCAATCGAGTCAGGAAAGTAAGTATGGGAATCAGGCAAAGTGTCTTGCTGACTGTGACACTAGGTTTGGATGGTTCTGGGAATGTCCTAATGGCGGTGAAAAGTGCATGTATCGACACGCGCTGCCGCCAGGGTTTGTTCTCAGATCCGAGAAAAAGGCTGCGGAGGAGGCCGCAAAGGCCAACGTCATATCATTGGAAGAATTCTTAGAAGTCGAAGTATGTTGATCTTTTTGAGTTTTTTCCCTCGACTTACACTCGGCATGCTAGCGACACAAATTGGGATCGAACCTGACACCGGTCACTCCAGAAACTTTTGCTATCTGGAAGAAGACTCGGTTGGATAAGAAGTCGGCAGAAGACGAGGCTCTTCGGAAAGCAAAGGACGCGCAAGCTGCCGCTGGAAAGAACGTCGGAATGTCCGGGAGAGACCTCGTAAGTTAAACGCCTTGAAATTGGCTTCCCTGCTCATTTCATGTTGTATAGTTCCAATATAACCCTGAATGGTTCGATCAAGATTCGGATGATGAACCCGACTGGGATTTCAGCGCCTATCGAAAGGAAAAGGAGGAAGAGGATGCAAAGGAGGAAGAAGAGCTCATGCAAAAGTTTAAGGAGACGGGAATAGATAATGAGGAGCAGGAAGTGCAGGAAGGCAGTGTCGAGGACGAAGGTGACCGGGGAGAAACCTAACTGGGTTCTAGGGGGCGGATTGCATTTGATTGTACGACCAGAATAAAGTCCTGTGTCGGATGATGCATCGTATATGCACCATTACAAACTTGAACCACCACACCTATTCTCGGGCGACGGATTCCCAGAACCAGACTGGCAAGAATCCCACCCTATCTTCGCCATTGCGCACTTCTTCAACTTCATCTGGCCCAAGCTTGTATAGCACCACGTTCTCTGCGTTGGGCCTGATTTCTAGTCTCCATACGGCGCGGTACTCCTTTGTATGTTCAGAGTGGCCTTGGTTTCCTTGAGGCGTTGAAGCCCCCTCCGAGTCCGTGACTAGCGTAGCAGGTGAATCATCTGTGTTTTCCTTATGGTGCTGTTTGTCGGCTTCGATTGTTGATCGTATAAATTGCAGCAATTTTTCGGCGAACACAAGACATGGTTTAGGGTCCCAAGCGCCGGGTTTCCCGCGTATCAATCGTGGTATCGATAAAGTTTCCAATGTCTGAAGGGTAGAAATGCGACCTTGTTTTGTTCTAAAGCCCACCACAATTTCCTGGTCCACGTAAAGATTAAATCAATGATTCCGGCATGCTATCACACTTACGGGTATGCCCAAAAGAAACGACTGTGCCCAGAACTTGAGTAGTTTGCTGGCTGGCAATGAGACTACAGAAATGACGTCCAAGATAATCTTACCGCTCAAATCGCTGCTCGTCCTGGGCACTGTGGATTACCATGCTTGTTTTCAACTCGACATATGTGTTCGGTTGACCAGTATAATCATCTAAACCAACGATCAAGTTACATTTTACACTGCTAGCGAAATATAAACATACCTCGACAGCAGTCAACCTCGCCGCCCAAAATCATCCGTTCCCCACCGATTTTTGTCTTCACAACACTACAAAATTGTATGTTCGTGTCGACATCCCCACTCCAGCATCGTGCTCGGTTCCTTTCGGTGTGCTGTTCCCTGCTTCGCAAAGGCTCGCCCCAAGTACTAAACGACTCGAAAGAATATCCATAGTATGTCATACGCCGATGGAATGGGGCCATGTTCTCTCTACGCACAGATGGTCAAAGTTGGGCTCGTGCGGTATGGTATAACACACTTTTCAGCAAGCTTTGCCTCAGTCGCGTGCTCCTCCGCAAAAATGCACCCGTCCAGAAGCATCAGGTTCACATCGATAGGGTCCCGTGTTTCAAGGGGAGCAATCATGAGTCTTGACTGTCAGTGAGGTGGGGCCAATGCACGCGCTGGAGGCCTTACTTGGTCATGACACCTCTCCAGCTCACAAATGCTCCTTTTTTACGTTCTACCAAAACTTGGTCTTGTCCGACGGCACGCAACAAACTGTCAATCCTCCCCCGCTCTTCGGACCGCTTGGTCCAATGTTCATACCGGTAACCTAGATCCGCATTCAAGGGGGCTGGTACATAGTACTTCAGCGCCGACGTGTCAAAGCGGACTTCGCGTTCTGATGTGTACGAGAAGCAAGTAAGTTGATGCGGTTGCCCGAATGCTGGAAAAGGCTCGGATCCAAGAGTCGCCAACGGCAAACTATATTGAGGAGTCGTAGGATTTTTTATTTGATTTTGTTCTGACCTGGTTTGTTTTAGTGGTCGAGGAATGGAAGCACTATCAGGGTTTTTCCTCTTGTGATGAGACATGGCGCTGCTCAAGAGCGTGTCATGTCACGTGACATACGCGCAGAACCTCTGCTAGATCTCGACAACCTTGACCGTTCGTTCTCAATCTGGTATTGGCGCGATATAATACTTTCGCGTCACTTCTAAATTCTAATATTTCCATTAACCTGCTTCCACCCTCAAGACTACATCAGTTCAGGAGGTTGTGCAACATTAAAAGTGATGGCTGGTCAAGCGACAACCGACTTTCTAACCAAGGAAATAAGGGCTTCAAATAATATTGTATGTTTGAGCATCCTATCTTATAGAGCCTCCACTTAGTAGTTTCAGGTTACGTTTCGACTTCTAAGCAGGCAACTTTCCATTCACGTTGCTGAAGCCAAAAAGTAAGTTACAAATGTTGGTCAACAATCGTCCAGTACTAACGGGAGTCGTTAGAGAGTTGGAACTATTTTATAATGCAGCAAAACTAGCAAAGGATCCTGTTTTCGCAACATATATCCTCACCGGCACTCCGGCGCTTCAACCAAAACAGGAGACATCTTCCTGTGGCGGCTCAGCCGAACAAGTATCTCGGCGCTTGGTGGTACTTGCCGGAGAGGATGAGCTAGAAGGTAGTACTTATACTCTGAACGCACTTCTGTTTCACCTTCTTACATTTTTTCCCAGTTGCAAAAAGTCGATTTGCCGATGGCCCATCCCAACATGTGTATAGTCTTTCTCCGGTTCCATTGAAGGTTAGGGATTCTCACCTGGTATTGATGATACCCTAACGATTGCCTCAAGGATCATGGATTATTGACATCGGTTGCCGACCGAGTTCGTTTGCTCGACAAACAGAGAGGCCAGTCCCATGCTGCCCAAGTAGGGATGTTGTTAAGCGAGGAAGCGCCCGTAAGCAGTTCTTCTTTTTGGCGCGCATTCACCCCTAATGTAATTACAGTGGTCGGGAGTATCGAAAAGTAAACCACAGCGTGCGAATGTCAATGCCACAAAAAAAGACACCTCGGCGCCTCCTAATGCTAAGAAGATTGACCAAGCGCTCAAACCGAAACCTTCGATTGATAACGCACAGCCTGTTGCAACTAAGGACACAGGCCGGCAGAGTGCCCTTAACTTTGGCGGATCCAAAAAGCCGGCTTCAGAGAGCAAGCCGAAAGAGGCGGCTCCAAGCAAAACGGTGAGCGGTTTGTAAAACCTAGCTTACAAGATCTGATCTCGCCAACCCCATGATGAATAGAAACCTCCCACAAAGAAAGATCCGGAGGAAGCAACGACCAAGAACAAGACCTCCCATCCGGAACATCCCAAAGAATCTTTCAAGCCACCAAGCACAGCGAGTAGCAAAGGAAGTGCACCTGACCCACCAAAAACTGCTGCTGTGGGCGGCAAGTCAAAGCGTGTTTTAGATTCCTCCGACGAAGATGAGCCCGCTCTGAACCGCTCCAAACCAGCGCTGAAACGAAAAAAGAACCGGAGCACAGACGATGATGATGAAGAGGCTGTTGGACAACGTAGCGCTGCAAGTCTCCGAGCCATGATGGACATTGATGACGGTGAGTTTACTGAGCTTACGACACTACTGCTGGCTCACCTCTTCTAGATGACGTCGTTAATGGGCGATCCACTCGCGAGGCAACACCTGAACACGTGCCGTCAGCCCGCGAGACGGCGGCAGCAGCGAAAGCAGCCAAGGCAGAGGCTTCAAAGGGAGTGGATCAAAAGGAACGTGGCTCCCGAAAACGGGTTCCCAAGGGCAAGAAACGTGTGATGAAGACAAGGCGGGTAAAAAATGCCAAAGGTTTTCTAGGTATGTGTTGTGCATGCATATATGCGAGCTAAATGACGATATTTTGACATAGTTACCGAGGACTATTCATCATATGAAGACGCCGACCCCGCTGACGCTGATAAGGCAGACAATACCGACGCTCAATCGGAAACCGACTACGGCGAGGACATCGATGTGGATGTTAGTGGTAGAGTACTACCAAAAAAGCCAACATCCAAACCGACTACCAGTGGCCCCAAAGCTGAGCCCAAAAGACAGCACTCAGAATCGTCCGCCGCAAAGTCAAGAAAGAGTAAACTCAATGATGGCTCGAAATCCGGGCAACAAAAATTGGCTAGTTTCTTTGGGAAAAAATAGTACTCGAGAACTAGTGGGGGCTTGGTTCATATGCATACGAATCCCTTGTTTATTTTATTGTCTCGCGACCGTTTTACGATAATCCATGCTTATTCTAGATAATAGGTTCCAACTACCCGACGTGTGACAAATTAGATCAATAATTAAAAGTCCAACCCAGTCCCCCTCAAACGCTCCACCATTAACCGACACCATTCTCTGTCAATATCATCCCTCCTCCCTATAGCATTTCGCAACTTTTCTAAATCGGACATTAGGACTAAGCGATAATCAATGGACAATTGGGTCTCTCCAGATGGAGATTTTTCTTCAACTTGCTGAGGTTCGACGCGTGGTTGGGATAGACGTGATCCATGGCTCTGGGCCAGGATGGGTTCCAGCGTGGGTTGGTTCTTCGCACGAACTACAGGCCGAAAATTGATTTCAGCGTCCGAATGCCAAGAATTACCGCTGTACTGTTCCGGCCGATGCGCCCTGCCACACCCATACGTTAGCTTGGGCACCTACAGTGTGGCATGACTTACCTCATATCATAGTTATATGTAGCATATGGGTCGACTAAATCACCCTGTACGTATGAGGAGTGGCGACGCGCTGAACTTCCAGACTGATCAAACGAAAAGGCTCGGCCATAGTGATCGGATCGCGTAAAGTTGCCACCACCTGATGCTTCGGTTTGAAGGACACCTGGCACAGACCTAGGAGTGGCGGGCAAAGCTTCATCGTCATCTCCACGTGTTTTGCGCTTGCGAATACGGATGCGAGAAGGTTTCGCATGCGGCATCGAATCATTTACCGTCCAATAAGACCCTTTTCCGGGTTCTGTCAACAAGCGTGGCACTTTTTCGAAACAAGTCATCAAAGATAAAGTATGCCGAACTGAATTCTGACCCAAAGATAGACAGAGTGAATACAGACATTCGGGTCTGTTAGACTATCGTAGGCTCACCTTCCAGCCGCCCGGCGCAGTGGCAAAATACGGATATCGGGTCTGTAACACAATAAATAAAGATTGACGCTATCATGGCACCCAAAAAGGCTCAACTTGAATCGCATTGTAGATGTCCTCCAATAGCAAGCGGCCATGAGGTGACCCTTTGATTGCATACCTGTTTTTGTAACGTCAAATGAAGGTTGCACAAGGTCATGGCAAAAATAATCGCCTTACCGTATCAAAGTTGTAAATGGGTAGGCTGGTCGCTCCCCCGGTCGTCCATCCTCCAACGCGTCCAAACCCGCTAATTCGGGATCGATTTCAGATTTACTAGGAGAGTTGGACCTCGTATCGACTTGACTACTCTGAGTCTCCGTATCCTCAGGTGGACGTAAACCGCCTTGGCTCGATGATCCGTCCAAATGATCTGCGGCTTTCTCGATCGTCACTTCGGGTGCAACTTGGACACCAGCTACTTCACCCAGTGTGGCCACAGACCGCGACGATGGACATACAGGAGAGGCCGTTGTTGCTGCCGATTCTGAGGAAGAATTAGAAGTGCGTGACATGAATATGTTTGACTTTGCCTGATTCGACAAAATGAGTGTGTGGAATAGTTGAGTTATGTTTGCATAAGAACCGCAGCCATCAGACCTTGCTTACCACGACTACAAAAATATCCAAGGTTGAAAACTGAGTTATACAGTGACGCGCGGAGTGTGTGCTTCGCAGATAGTCGTAAGAATTGTGGGATACTCATGAACAACAGTAAAACAGTATTGTTGACATCCGTGGACGTTTGTGTGTCCATGTTGCATATCAACAACATCAAATATCCCGATCATTTCCGGTAATACCTGAATAGGAATCCATGTGAAGGTAAAAAGTACTCTTGTCACTTAAACCTAGGCTGGGATATTTCCCAATGTAAAAGGTATTACAGCTTGGTAGATACATATGTAGCGCGATATCACAACAAAAATCAACGTGACACGCCCATAGAAATCATCCCTCAGGGACCTACCCAGCTGCATCTCCAGTCAGTCACTGTTCGAACCCGACACTCGCATGGCGATTTTGATGATTCCCGTGCTCGAGTGATGCCCTTTGTTCACCACGCTGGTTTTTAAACTTGGAGAGTTACGCCTATTCAATTGGTTAAACTAAAATTCTGCCCAGAGTACAACAGCCCCAAAGCCTTATTGTATCGAGGGTGCATCCAGCCCCTCGAGCTCTGTGAGAGGACCACATGATAGGCTTTCATTCGTGTTATTCAGAGAACGACCCCTATGCGCTCAATTCGCTTGCGCCCAGCGGTATATAGGACGGTGTGACGTGACCTTTAGTTGAACCTCCAATTTCCGCCATATTCTGAACCCCTATACCTCACCCAGTTTTGTCCCTGTTGTTGCGTTGGGCCGCATTACAGATCCATGCCACCAAGAATATGTAACGTCCCCATACCCAATACCTCCGCTGCATCAGCGAGATTCACCGGACCAGACACTTTCAAACGACTTCCATCATCCGATGCTGAACATAAACTGAGATTTCCTGGTATGTGCTCTTGGATACCCCCGTCATCTCAACTAATATTGTGTCACATCAGCTATTATCTCTAATTCCGAACCAGCAGCAAGGCTGGAGTACGACCAGCACCACGAAACTTCCCTCTCCCCAACAGGGAGGCCCCCACAAAGTAAACAAGAACTTCGACTTCCCAAGTTAAACTGGGACGGAACAATAAGCGAGCCATACGCTCCAGTATCCCGTACCGAGCCTAGGAGACCCAGCTTGGACGGATCCGAACGCCTATACCACGGAAGGAGGGGGTCTAGTGCATCCATCGTATCAGCGTCTTCATCTTCCTCCCTCGCCTCAATTGCTCTGTCCGACACCGTCTCTTGCTCAGGAAGCTCACGAAAGCGTCAACGGGGAGTGCACGACTCTGCTGACTGCTCGTCAGGTTTAGCACCTCCCCTCCGACGTGGGTACAAGTTGGATGAAACCCCCACGGAGGCCGGTACCTCCAGCGATGGAACGACTGACCTTGAGGCACTCAAACGGAGGTTCTTCACCCACATAATGTCAAGCCGCTCAACATCCGATAGCTCACCCCTCTCCAATGAGCGCTTGACCCATCGACGACATGCAGCCACTGCGGGCCAGACACTCGATGCTGGCATTGGTGGCCATGAGGACAACGCTCCCTTCCCTAGCTCAGCTGATGGGGAGGGCACGTTGCAGGTCCAACATATTACACTAAACCCTGTAACCCCTCTAGCCATTCGCACATCCCATTCGCAGGTAAGCTGTGGTCTAGTGGCAAGTATAATTAGTCTTGCGAGCTGAGCTGCGATAGTTCGATGCACCACGGAATGTCACCATGTTATCACCTACGGGCTCTTCCGAGCGCGCATATACCCAAATCGTCGAAAGAGATTGCCCGGGGTTCAATGGAGCCCAGGGGAAAAGCGCCCTGGTAAGATCTCCCACGTTCATCCATTCAAGCAAATTGATACTTAATCGACTCTCCCCCCCTCCTAACCCAGCCCTTGCATTCGAGTACACGCAGCAAGCACCACCCTACAAAAAGTACACTTGACCTACAAGCGCCGTGCGCTGAGAACAGCGATCCCTCATCCAACGTTACCGATCATTCGCAACATCCAAGGCCGCTAATGAATATGACAGGTGTCGCGAGTGCAGATCATCCATCATCGTTTCCTACACCCCAGCATGCCACCCCACCGGATTTTGTTCTCGCGACGAGACTCTCAAACCCTTGGGCTAACCAAAACTCTCCCTGCGTTAGAGCGCCCCAGGGCGTTGCGCCAACCAAGGCGATGCCGGTTCACCAAAGTCTCCCGTCACGCCAGGAATTTACTGGTGTAATGGATGCCTACCTCGCCGCGTTGAGTCCGAAAAAGCTGTCCAAGGCCCTGATTACCCAACAGCTATACGACGAAATTGTCTCGACCTTGAGACGAGAGAAAGATAATCTTGGAGGAGTCGGGACGCCCCAGTTTCGGTTTTGGTGCAGGTAACGCATACACCCCTATCAATTACCGATCACTCGATTAAATAACCGATGCCGGTTACAGGAAGCATTTTACGCTCAGCACCATTCCTCGTGTGCGCCTACGAGAGCAGCTCGAATTTCCAAATACTATAGTCACTCTCCCAGCGGGGAACCAAGACTCTGGCGAATCCGACGGTGTCGAAGTCGTGACCCACAATGGTCAACCAGTCGTCACAAAGGAAATGATCTACGACGTACTAGTGCAATGTCATTTACTCTCGAACCATTCGGGCCGCGACAAGACTACAACTATCGTACGCAAAAACTATGTAAGTTTCAGCCCTTGTTCCTTGCAACATTCACATTTTGATGTGCCAACAGAGTTGGGTTCCCAAGGTGCTTATTGGAGATTTTATTAAACTATGCTCGGTTTGTCATTCGAAAAAGGTTGCCGGGGTTGCGTGGACTCGGGCCTCCGAGGCAAGTTCTCGAGAGCCGGCTTGGGATGCATCTACCGACGGCGAAGACCGGGTCGAATCCAACTTTGGCGGCCTACGGCTAATGAGTTTAGCAGAGACGGCAGCAAATGTGGTTCCTATCTGATGTGAAACAGTCTAGGTTCGCATGAGTAAGATACGGCGTTGCGATCTTGTGAATGCGATGTATAATTAGCGCGAGCGCCGACATTTAGCTTTGAGAACATTCTTTCTGGACTATTTATATTTATGCATGTATGTCTGCTTTTGATATTATGTCCCGTGATTATCATAGTTGTTGCACCAGGTATTCTTTACATGGTTCTCATCAAATATGAGGTAATGAAGAAGCCGGAGCAAAATTACCGAATCAAACACATCAGCCCGGATCGATATCGACAAAGAATATGCAGGATCAATTCTAGCTGTCTCCAAAGAACCAGGAAATATATGGAATATTGTAAGATCAGGAGACTATCAGGAGACTCAGGCTCAAAGCACATGATCCGTTCACGTAACATTCAGCCTATGTCTCATTCTTTCATAACATTGAGCTTCTCCCCATTCAGCTCCAACGGGCACGCACAAGTCGAAGCAGGGATCGCGTGTAGGAAAACAAGCGTCACGCACTCACCTTGTGTGTAATTCTAATAAGAAGCCGGGTATCAATCAATCGGTCATGGGTGGCCCATGGGCAGGCAAAGCCAACCAGTTCGGCCGGGAAGGATAAAATTTACGCCCTCGATCTGGATTCCTTTTGCGCTAGATTCTAGACACGACTGACAATTCACTTGGGTTCGTTTCAGTCCTATTCACTCGAGATGCGAAATAGTTGAAATGCCGAGCCACCAACGATGAAAAACGCACGCACCAAGTCACATCAGAACAATTCCGGTGTCGATCTGTGCTCAAACCAGTTTTACATATGTGGAGCGGTGATAAATGTGCGCGGGTAATTTGAATTGATGAGAAGAATCTGGTTTATTGAGCACCAGGCACTGAGGAAAAGGGAGAATAGTCGATCGGGACGACCATTGGGGTATTAAGGCTGACATGTAATTGCGTTCAGCGCTGAATTGCCCAAATGCATTTTGCATAGAGTCTCCCACCACGAGATCTACACGCGTTATTCAATTCAATCAACCCATGGAGACGGGCTCGAATGAATGAGACTCGTGTCCCTACTCCAAAGCCTATTGCCAAAGCAACCATGGTAACCCCATTTCCACCGCCTATATGGCATGATGAGAGATACAAGGCATGACGCCAAGGAGAATAGAATGACGCAAATGGGCATACCACTGCTACAATTATTGCACCACCCCTCGTGGCCATCTGATGCTTGATGTGAGGCGCCGATATAACCCTCGACCGCGGGCTCGGATAGGAGGGCGTGGCGCTCTGGCCCGGGCTAGACACCGAAAAGCAAGGACAAGTGCCATAACCGGGCATGTGCAATCGGCCGGGAGCGAAAGCGAGATTTGCGATTCGGAAGAGAGCGAATGAATACAGCACACGCGTCGGTAGAAGGGAAGAAATAACGAATGGGAACGAACGCAGGAGATGCACCCCTGGTGCCCACGGCTCTCGATTATAGTGTGCGCTATATTTTCGGGAGCAGAGGAGCTGTAGCAGGCGCACTCATGGGCCGATCAGCGTGGAATTGCGGGATGACACATGGTGTATCTCTGGCTGCACTGATGGCCAGGAACGGGGAAAAGGCCAATGCCAAGCAGAGGGCCACTGGGAATATACCGGCCAGGGGTGTTGTTCCTGCCAGCAGCTGAAGAGATTACAGATGCCAAATTGGGAAACGGCCGATCAGCGCTGAATCCGAATCAGGTGGGAAAGCAAATGCATGATTAGAAGCGCATCTTACCGCGAAGGATGCGTATCAGCGGTCGCGTATCTAGGGAGGGTTATGGCAGTGTCCGGGGGCGAATTGATGTGGCTGAAGACAAGGTTTTGGCGCGGATCGAATTTGCGCCTGGAGGACAGGCCAGAGCATGGAGAGAAGGCCGGGCGATTACCGCGCGAGTGTCACGGGCCTTTCGCGTGGGCCATCAAGACTCGGTTCATCAATGATGAACATGCAATCTGGGCGATTGCAGATGATGAGACATGGTGGGTTTCCCACGTCAGGAAGATTACGCGCAGCCGCTTATCACTGACATGGAATGTTGGACTGAGTCAAGGGAGAAGAGCACATATGCCGTTGCGATATGATAGTATGTGAATTGACACGTGTATATGCGAAGAGGATCAAATGGTGCGCTGATTGCGGAGTCTATGCACCGGAGTCGGATCGCAAGTGTTCCGAGCCATCAGCCACAAATTGCCTGAGAGCATTGTCCCGCAGTTGATGCGTGTCAGACGTTCTCTCTCGACCACCATGGCGAGCGCATCTCCCCCACCGACCCATGCCAGACTGCCCCACCCCCTCAACCGCTCGCCCCAGTACCACCCATTGCCCCGCACCCTCCCAGCCCCCCCCTCCTCCAAGCACTCGGATGCCCAGGCCCTCGATGCGGCCACGGCCATTGCCCAGGCCGCCGACACCCTCGACATCGCCAACACCGGCCTCCTCAACGACCTCGCCGACCGCCTCGCCAGCCCCGCCCTCTACACCCGCCCGGCCACCCGCAAACTCATCGTCCAGCTCCTCGAGGTGCGTCTTTGCGACGTCTTTTTCGCCTCTGACATGTCCCAGGTTGCAAGCGATGAAATTGCAAAGACACGTGCAGCCGGCCTCTGGGAGATCACTGCCCGGGTGGCCCAGGAGCGGCACTTTGTGTGTCCCCCCCAGATGGAAGGCACCGTCAAGAGCTACATCAAGATGGTCGACACGGTCAACGAAAACTCGGGTGCTTTCGACGAGGACGACCTCAAGGGTGTGTGCCATAAGGCGATTGCGGCGATGACTCACGGCTTGACGTTCCAGCTCGCCTCGCCCGGATTAATCAATCGAAGCCTTTTCAGGCCAATATTCCCGCCAACACGGCTTGCCTCTTTTGCCGGAGTGAGTGACTAATACTGCCATTCGCGGAATCATTTGACATGTGCACAGGACGCAAAATCAAGTGCGACGGGTCCTTGCCGCAGTGCGACATGTGTGTAAAACACCGCCAAGCCAAGTGCGAGTACCCTCAGAAATCACACTATGGCGGTTTCTCGAACCGTGGTGGGCTTCACTATGTGGTTCCTATGGGGCCGGATATCGCCGCCGCAGCTGCGTCCTCAGCCAATGGGGCTCCGCCGCCGATGCTGCTGGAATTGGGCAAGGCCGTCAAGGGGTATGCCCCGGCTGCGCCGAGCGGTGCCCCATACATCCTGCCTGGACCCGCGCCATACCGCAAGAGCTGGGAAGAGGACGAAGAGGAGCGCCCGGGGTCGTCCTCGACGTCGTCGCAGCCGCTGAGGGCCGACGACGGGCCAGCCGAGGGCCATGAGCGCTGTATCAACTGCGATACTGGTGGGTTCATGCGATCGGATGATATGGCTGCTGACAGAACCCAGACAAGACATCGCTGTGGCGCAAGGACGAGGACGGACGGACTATATGCAATGCGTGCCAGATATAGTAAGCGGCCTGGCCAAGTGCCCTGGCTGATGTTGACGTGACTGTGACAGCTTCCGTGTGCATGGCCGCAAGCGCCCTCCGTCGATGAGGAGCTCGACCGTCAAGAAACGACCTGGAAGACAGCCACGTCCGTCCGCTGGCCACACCCTCCCCCCCGACGAGGACCGAGCAATGAACTCGCCCAGGTCATCCCGTTCGCGCTCCCCTGCGGATTACGCAACCCACCTGCGCGCCATCGAGCATGCTATTGCACGCGGCCAGCGCTCCCAGCCACCCGCCACTCCCGGCCTCGACTATGCCCTCAGCCGTCACCACGACGTGAGCATCTATTTGATCCTCCATTGATGGCTGATCTTCTAATTCTGATAGGGTTATCGTGGGCGTGCGGATTACGTGGCTCAGGATCGCCCAATCAGCCCGGAAGCACGAAACTCTTATAACCGGGACATCCGTGCTCCTCTCCACCCTTCCCCTTCGGTCGACACGCCCATGGCTGACGTATCAGAGGCACGTCTCTGCTGAATAAGCAAACTTGATCTAATTAATCATGTCACGTGTTAGGATCGCCATCGTCAGCGCCGTCCCAGCGACGACCACCGTCGCATCCTCGACGACGACGACGAGACAGATGTCCAGGCCGGCGAGAACCTCTGTGCCGTCGAGGGCGGCCGCTCCCCCGCCGATGTCCTTGTCTTTCGCTTTGATGCTGACCGCGCCAAGTCGGTCTGTGCAACTCAGTGGGCCCATTTACGTTCCTCTGGCCGGCAAGTACCATTCCATTCCCTCGCTTGCCGTATTGACATGGCGCAATAGCTCCGTCGAAGATGACCTTCGCTTCCATCTCAACTGTTATCGGAAGAACCCTCCCGATTCTGGTTCTCAAGAACGCGTCACCCTGGGTGTAGCAACCGACTGGCTTCCCAAGGCCGGCGTGTATTCTATTACCTCTGGCGACGAGCCCCCCACGTCACACCACATGGCACCGCCTCCAAATGTATGTCGCCCAAAATTGTCTTTTTCCGCACTGACACTTGGCTGCGCAGGGCAAATTGAATCAAACGATCGACATTACAAGCGAAATTAGAGAAGGCCTCAATACCCTCAAATTTACTCAACTCCGGGACATGTCCGACTGCGTACTCGTCGTCCAGATTTGGAAGGTCGGCCGCAAGTCATCTGCCCCACAACCACCTCCCTCTGCCCGCTATGCCAGTGCCGTGTCTCCCGTGGATAAACATCATTCGCGGGCCCCCGCTCCCGTCTCGTCCCGAGGCCCCGCCGTTTACGAAGCTTCCCCAAGTCCGGGTGGGCTTGGCCCACGGGGCGTGTCGCCTGGGCGCAACTCGAGGCCAAAAATCGACAGCAAATCCAACGGCAGGCCGTGGCCGAGTTGTCTGTACTGCCAAAGTACGTATGACGCTGTGGCTTGGGTTTTTGCCACTGACATCCCCGATCAGACAATCGCATTACATGCCGGCAAAGCCTTCAGGAGAATTTGGGATGTGAAGAATGCTTGCGGCGCGGAATCCAATGTGTTCTACCCGAAGATTACTCGCCCGATATGGGCTACCATGCAACGCCCAACGATCGGAAGCCTGCATTGCACTCGCCACCCTCTCAGATGAGTTCGTCGAACAGTCTTTCGGCGCCATTGTCCCCGGGTGGTTCTTCGACTGGATCAAAGCGCAAACCCGTAGAGGATCCAGCTAAATCTAAAAGGTCGCACAAGCGCAGGGCGGGCGAATCGACACCGCCCCCTTCCACAACTTTGCCGCCCATGCATCATATCCAGCACGTCCCTCCAGCTCCTCCAGGTTACCCACCGTTGGCTTCTCTCCCCGCCCCTAGCTCGGGACGCAGCTCTGGGACCGACTCGCGCGCCAACCAAGATTTGCGACGCCATCACGAAATGCTAATCAAGCAACAGCAAGACGCCGAGCGCGAAAACGCTCGCGTGCTTGCTGGAGGATTGCCGACACCCTATGCATAATCCCGTCAATATGCTGTTTGTATTTATTTATGCGTTGTTCTGGTTTACGTCTTTGTACATGGATGGATTTCTCTGGCTTGCATTGTTATGGCTGTTTGTTTTTATTCTACATCTTGCGAATAGTTATTTGAGTTTTGGGTCAATGCACGGTTGCACCCGGTCAAATACATGTGGAGCTAGGGCAATTTCAGATATTTGTGGGTGCTAGTTTTGTGGAAATTTGCCACGATTTTCCTTTTATCGTGTGAACAAAGTAAAAAGTAAATTTGTCCTTTGTGGCTACAAACGTGGAGCTGCGCAAAATCACGCGTGACTATAAATGTACAGTTCCAAATTAGTCCAGCTAATTTAGGTTACTATATGCGTAATTGACGCATCTCGTCGAGGCCTTGTCCGCCACAGAAGTCATACATGCGTGATGCAAGTGGCTAGTAACTAAGAATAAATACTATGGCGGTCTAGAACTAGTTTCTCGCTGCGCAGTTGGTGAGGGCTTGCGCCACGCGTTGTGCAGACAGGAGGTCACTTCTATGGAGTAGTGCAAGCGATGACTTTCACGAGTCCCACCCCAATACTTGCCACTTGGGAAGAGAATGGCGTACCAACATTGTAAAACAGCCAGGGAATGGCTAGAGGCGTGGGTCCGTCTCGTGGGTATTGGGGCGGTGGCAGCGGTTGTGTTCGACGTCTCGAGAACGATCGATCGATTACCAGTGCTCGCATAGTCAAGAATCAGAACAAAGCCCCAGGGTCCTTAGATCACCAGACTTGACAGATGGACGCATATAACAGGTCTGACTTGGTGATGCGCTCAGCGCTCCAGTTGACACGGCATTTTTTACTTTTTTACTTTTTTACCTCGCAATTGTCACATCACGCACACACGCCGCTTTTTTAAAATCCCCATGCATTTAGAGTTCGACTAGTTCAAGTCTCGCGCTCGTTACAACCCCACCGAGTCACAACGGGGCAACACCAGATAGACTCCGTCTTTTGGCGTCAAAAGTTTCGGAGTTGGCCGTGAACGCTCGCGATCGTACGCCGTTCGCGCCTGTAGACTTCAAGGCTGTTCGGTGTACCTGTGTGGAGGGTCCATGGATCTGGGTCTGGCTGGACATGTCGCACGCGAGTGTGACTGTCTCCTTTGCTTTGGGTGTGAGATGATGAGAACTGAACGGCGTTCAGCACGCGTTTGTGCCTTGTTCGTGAGTGTTGATCTGATAGGGGCAAATATATAGCTATACCGTTTATGAGTTACATTGACCCTGACGATTAAGAGCCCGGTTTGGACTCGAGCGAGTGAACTTGAATACTTGTTCAACAAGCGTTGAGCTGCGAGTTGCGTGTGCGCATAAACTTGATTTCAAACGTGTGCTTGGGTTTGTTCATACTTGCTGCAATCACCTGGTCGTCTGGTTTGTTTGCGTTGATCCCGCTCTTGAACAAAGAACACACGCGGGCACAGATTCTCGCCGCGTTGCGTCCGAGAAAAGGTACCGAGTCGAGCCATCAAGATGCAATGATAGGCGCGACTATGCTCAAAGAGGCAGCCAACAGACATCTAACAAAGCCAATGGTGATGACACCGAGACTGTAAAGAGCAAAAGGCGTAAAGTCGTTTCCTCAATTTCAGCTATTTAAGTGGGTCTTGGCTGTTGTCGATCACTGGGTGGCAGTGCGGGCTTGTGCCTTGCTCGTCTCCGGTCCATGTCCGACCACCGCCCAACTTTATTGTAGAATATATTGACCTCTTCGTTAGTTGGTGTAGATTGATTGCCACGGTCGGATTTGGTTCAGTGGGATGCACTATTAGGAAATTCGATTGAATTCAACACGCATGGAATCATGGGCGGGCGCCAGTATGGATTTTCATTCAGTTAGGGAACAAATACGAGAGTTGCATGACGTCGCCAGTTGATGATGTTGAGCGCGTTTCGCCAACTATGATATTCAACTTTTCGCCAAGCAGCTACGCATATGCTCACATTACGAGCAGAGTGTCAATAGATCACGTGACAAGGGGGAGAGCTGGTGGTAGTTTGGAGCTCTTGGAGTGAAGTTTGGGCACTTGCTTTGCGTTCACATATACTTCCGAATAAAGTGGCGGGACCAGAACGACAAATATTTCGCTGCAGCAATGGGCTCAGCTGGAAGAGGTTCCGTGGTGAATAAAGTACGGCTGCATTAGTAGAGCTACAGAAGTAAACATGACCCAGACTAGGTTAATCCGAATCCTCGTCGCTTGCGTAGCCTCCCAGTCCACCCAGACCAGTTGCAGGCGGACGCGGCGCAGCGGGTTTAGACTGGAGTGCCTTTTCCTGTTGTCTCCGCATCTCCGCAAGGTACTTGATCCCCTCCAACGTCTGGGCGCTCAGTATACCATTTTGCGGCTCCGGCCCTGGTTCGGGTTCGGGTTCGGGCTGAGGCTCCAGCCGCTGGCGTTTTTCTGGAGGCGAGGCTGGTTCGGGAACGGCTTCTTCGTCCTCCAACGCCCTGATATGGCGTACTGCGTCGACCATTCTTGGATCGAGTTTGTTTGCAATGGCTACGCTGCCGATGTCTTCTAATCGGCGTTTTTCTGCGAGTTTGGAATCAGGGTTGGGGTCTTCGGTTGCCCAGCTGTGGAAAGGTTAGAACCAACTTGGAAAGAGGTAGAGGTGCTTACCGAACGTTGAGGATTTCGTCATTGTCTAGGCTTTGGCACGCCATTGCCTCTTTGGCAAACTGAGCATTGGCTTCGTCTGCGTACGTTACAAACGCAACACTGCGATGTTGAAGCACCCTGACTGGAGGCAATTAAATCGTGTGTTTTTGAGCTGTAGTGAGTAATACTCACGGAATATAATCTCTCCCCACATCTTGAAGTGTCGCCTGACAATCTCTTCTGTTTCGTGGCCGGGACCCGTCTCTTTAATTCGACCAATGTACAATGTTCGGTTTTGTCGTGAGAAGGAACCGACGCCTCCCATGTCATCTCGGTAGTCCGCAAATTTATCTCGAGCAAAGCAGTCTTTTGATGACTCGGGCATAGTTGAAGCTGGAGGAGGTAGGTCGTGAAGGTAATTGCACTCGTGCCTAGCACTGGTCAGCAGCTACTCGATCATAGCATAATAAACGCTTACCCATATGGACAGGATCCCCGAGCAAAGAACAAGCAACAATACTTGACGCCGGTCGTGTTGGCTCGTGTATAACCCGCGTCACGCTTGATATTGCATCGTGTCTGAGACTTGACTTTACTGACGCAAATGTTAGATGGACAAGAATAGCTCTGGAGTTGGACTTACTTTGAGTAGCTGTCTTCTCTATCTCCTCCAGCCCATTTATTATACCAGATATCTACAACCCAGTTTAGCTCTTATCAAATGTGTTGTTGAATAAACTCACTATATTCTTTTCCCGTCTGGGGAGTCTCCTTCTTCTCAACCTCTCCGGGTTTTACCTGTTTACGAGCCGGGCGGAGGAGGTGGGGTGGGAGATTGGCTGATTTTGGGGGAGCCTCGATCTCTGACATGTCGAGGCAAGAGGCAAAAGAAGCGCCTACCTGGGTGTGGCGGGTGGGTATATGTCATGTGTATTATAAAAAAGTATATGTCACGTGTTGTTTACTAAGTTTCCGAGCCTTTTTTTCTGGGACAGTTTTTTCGGCCTCGATGCCGTCTCTGAGGTCCTCTCACAGGCATGTGGATTTAGTTTATGTTTTTAAGGAAGTGTTGTTATGCGTTATGGGCTGAAGCCGGGGGGTTTTGAGGATTCTGTGGGAGGTTTCAAGCATGGGATAGAAGCTCAGTGGCTGAGCACTCGATTGCAGTTGGCAACTATCGATTGGTCGCGTGTTCGATTCACGCCTGTCCCTTCTTTTTTGTTCCTTTTTGTGGTAGAAATTCCTTAATAAAATACGATCCTTTATTAACTACAAGTGGTTAGCCATATTGTGGTGTATTTATTATCATTTTATTCCAGACTGCGAGTAGATCCTAGGTCACGTGCTTTGCCCATAGGACTTGCTTGCCCATGGCCTGCAGAATATTTGTGCAGAATGCGCCAGGGTGCGGTTTGTACGGATGATGTGGATGTATTGTTGGTTTGTTGGTCAAAATTTGGTGTGCTTCTGTGTGGCACGCACGTGCGACCTTTTGGAGCGGTAATTCCACAGAAATAATGCTGGAACCCACCTTGACGGCCATGACTTGCGCTCCTCCCAACTAGCCTATATCAAATCGTTCAGATCCAGTCGATTTCGTTTCATTCTCATCTCTCCGCTTGGCGATCTCCTGCCACCTGCCAACCTCTGCCAGCTTACGTATCATCACTGTGTGTCTTTTTCTGCGATTTTTCGTCTGCTGACCACCCTCGAGGTTGCCATGGGCCGAGCCGATGTCGCACGTCCACGTACCGTCTGCTGTGCCATTCCCATTGCACGTGCAGCCGGCAAAGTGCTCCTAATAACAAGTCGGAAGCGTCCTCACCAGTGGGTTTGTGAGTGCCGATTCCAACATGTTTTCTCGTCTGACCTGTCCCAGTGCCAAAGGGCGGATGGGAGACCACAGACCCGACATTGGAGGCTGCTGCCTGCCGGGAGGCTTTTGAAGAAGGTTACTCGCTCTCGCGCCCCGCGTCCGCGTTCGTCGCCTTCTCACATTCTCTCCATTAGCCGGTGTCCAAGGCAAGATCACACGAGCCGTCACAAGCATTGCCGGCACAACTGCAAATTATCACTTTTTCGAGCTCGATGTTGTGGGGCTCGCCGACATGTGGGACGAGGCCTCGGAGCGACGGAGAGAATGGGTCGATTTTCCTGAGGCACTTCGACGTGTGACGTGGAAACCAGAGCTCGCACAGGCACTCATGATGTGCTCTCTTGCGCCAATAAGAAGATAACCAGATCTCGCAACCGTGAATCGGGCGTTGGACCGTTGCCACGATCACAGTATTTTCGAACCCTTTCGCCACTCCTGATTAGATTTCTGCTCTTGTGCTCGCCACGCCGCTCCCGTGTTAATATACCCTCGCCTGCTACCTTCATCGATTAATGGCCAGTCTAACTACAGTGGCTTGTTTAAATCCATTATTGCAGCGGCATTAGATGTTCGTGGCCCCACAGACATTATTAGGTGCTTCAAGCAATTTATGTTATTATATACTGTCCATTGTCAAGGATTTGTACTTGTAAAATCATCCCCTAGCCCCTTTTAGGCCGCCGGCTGCTAGTGGCTGTGCTGGCGCTTGCTTATAAGCCCCGGATGCAATTTTTGACATTTGATTCTTCCACAATCAAACGCTGCGTGATGAGCCTTAGCAACGAGATGACTGGCTGCACGCCCTCGGGTCTGCACGCTATGATATCGCTCGTTCGGCATTTACCTTGTACCTTGAAGGAACGGGCGTAACCTCCTGATGGCGTTTCTGTGGTTGGATCATATTCTTTATTCCTGTATGTAACGGAAATGGATGATCGATTGAACATTTTTCTCTTGTCCCGACTCCGACATGAGCTCTCCAACAACTCCCGATGTCAAGGACCTTCCTGTTAGGTTTGTCCCGCCTTTGGCCCTTGAACGGCAACGTTGGATCCTTGAAACTCTCCGTCTCAACCGGGCACTTTCGGTCAGTCGTCTCCCATTTGTGGTGCCACATTGCCAAATTTTCAAACAGGTTCTAGATATTGGATGCGGGGAAGGGTCTCTGCTGAATGCTCTATGCAACCCAGCGACAAGTGTCCCCAATGAGCCTCCTGACAAATACTTGACGACACCCATTCGTGACCTTAGTCTAACTCGTGTGGCTGCATTGGACATTGATCCGTCGGTTATTCAAGACGCGGCACACGCTGCAACATTTGATCGCGAACCCCATTATCTTGCGCCTTGGGGGTCGGGGGAAGATGGGTGGTACGTGCGCTGGGCACCCTTAGAGGTGGCTGTGTGGCTAGGCCGGCTGGAAGTCACCAATTCTTCGTTTTATGGCTTTGATGCCATCGTGTCCACAGAAGTGTAAGTGAATTCACCCGGGTTACTCATCAACCTCCAATTTGTATCCTTCCAGCATCGAACACGTTCCCGATGACGTTCTACCTGCGTTCTCCCACGTCCTTCTAGGGCAATACCGTCCACGTCTTTTGCTTCTCACAACTCCCAACTACACCTTCAATGCTCGGTTTCATCCGCCGGGCGTCCCACGCAAGGGTTTTCTAGACCCGACTGGCCAGACGTCGCGTGTTTTCCGCCACTCGGACCATAAACGTGAATGGACTGTCCCCGAATTTGATGCATGGTGTCGCGAGGCCGCCGATACCCATGGATACGACATGACATTGGGCGGGGTCGGCTTGCCCACTGAGCCAGATCCATTTAACCGCCAACTAGGCTACGCATCCCAAACTGCGCTATTCGTGCGTCGCGATTCTTGTGCCAAGTCCGCAAATCCGTTGTCCTTGTTTGGTGGTAGCGCCAGACCTCAACATAAATTGATTGCGCAACGGACGTTTGAAGCCGATCCGCGCGCTGGTTGTGCACAGCCGGCCCGTGTGATCCGGGATGCGTTGGTGTATTTGATGGGGATGCGAGGCGAGGGTCAACTCACAGTTTCGGAGTTGTGGTCGGAGCTTGCCATGCCGTGCGGAGGCTCTGTTGTAGCACTCGTGGACGCATTGATGGAGCAACCAAATACAAGCTGCGATAACGAGCACGCACACGCACAAATTCGAGATGACCATGCTGTCGAGGCCGGTGGCGAGGATACGATCGGCCAATGGTCAATTCTGCCACCTAGGAATCCGAATTCCAGTACTGACCCCAGGTGGGATCGGGTTGTCGTATGGGAGGCGTTCCGTCTTGAGCCTTTGCCAAATGATGAGGACCAAGGGGTAGCCGAATTGGAATACGATCGCGAATTTGAGTATGGTGATGAGTATGAGTTTGCAGGGGACGACCAATGGGAGTCTGCCGACTCTAAAGCGGTTGTGTCGGCTACACGTGACCCCACTCCATGGGGCCGGACTGAAGGATGGGGGAAAGACCAGGATGAAGGTACGTCCGGGTGGGGGGATGTGAGCGCGGATGGCGCCGCTGCAGCCGCAGCTTGGGGAGTCGATGAGCCAAATGAAAAAGTGACAAAACATTAATTAGAATACAAATGTCCCTGAATAGAGCGTTGTCTGGCCTTGCGTGTAAAACAGCTTGATAAATTACATCAGGATATACAAACCCAATAAGTTATAGAGGAAACATAGAACCGATTGACAAACTTCAATGAATATTCATTCTGCTGGCCAACCCTTGTGGTATAGTGCGTGCGTGGAGTTTCCGCATTCAACTAGCTTGACCTGGCGATTGTCTCAACTATCACTGTACCAACCGGCCATCTCTTTCTCGCGCCGCTTCTTCTCCTTTTGCTTCTCGGTCAGGCCTTCCCATTCGGGACCCTCCTCGCTATCTTCATCATCGCTCTGTGCCTTTTTCCGTGATGGTTTCTTGGGCAGTGGCGGCGGCGGTGGTGGAGGCACTCCCCGGAAAGCAAGCAACGGAGCGATTTTACTTGATCCACGTCGGGAGAGGCCCATTCGAGGAGAAGGGGTAGATGACCCACCCAAAGCAAGACGAATAGTTTCAGACAATGGTCCTATTGGATCATCAATAACCGAATTCTGCGCTCATGGGGTTCAGAACTTACGATCAACCGATTTGCTGCCTGTAGATTTCAGTAGGGCGCCGGATGCGCCCATCGCAACTGGCAACGGAGCGGGTGTCGTGCTATGACGGGGTTTTGTTCGGGATTTGGGAGCAGGAGTTTGGTTTACGGCGGAAGAATTGGACGAGGCAGGCTGGGGCCCAGCATCAACACCGGGATTGGATAAAGTAGTTGGACCGGCATCTGGGTTGGAGGAACTAGCGCCACCAGTGTCCACTGCATCACTGGTAGCCTGGAGATCGTGTTAGATCAATACTTGGGTGTTACGAAGCTCGGCTCACATCTGTTTCCTTAGCTTTGGCCTTGCTTTTGCCCTTGGCACCTTTTTTAGTTGTTGCAGGAGACTCTTGTGCGTCGGTCGGTGCGGGGTCCTCAGTCGTGGCGCCTTTCTTCCCTTTGGGTGCTCGTTTCTTGGGTTGCTTTTTTGTCGCGGGGACGGAATCTTCAACGTCCATAGGCGCAGTTGTAGGTTCTACAACTTGCTCAGGGATAGCGGAGTCGGCGGGCGGCGGGACACCACTCGAAGTCGGTGGAGTAGCCTTTGCTTTACTTGATTCGGACTGCAATCCACTGGACGAAGTTCCCCCGATAGAGCTCAGGGCTGGAGGCGCATGGGCTCGTTCGTCCGCAATTTCTTGAGCCAAGGCACTCAGGGCGCCATCCCCATCGGCAGCCGCTTTGGCAGACTTTTTCGTTCTTCCCTTTGGTTTCTTTTCGCGTGCTGTGGAGGTGTTCAACACGACGCCAACGAGAGCATTCTTGCGTGACTTCTTGGTTGAAGCCGGAGCTGCTTCCTCGTCTAGAGAATCGGGTGGGTCTTTGCGCTTAGACGGGCTGTGTCCTGGGCTTGACAAAGGCGACGAGGGTGGTTGTGCATTGGAGGGGTCATTTGGGGGGTTGTAGGGCGGGTCAGTGGTGTTTGGTGCAGGAGCGGGGTTGACAGGACGGGTTCCCGACATGCCCTCATCTTCGGGGTTTGGAGAGTTGATCTTCTTGCGTTTCCTGGATTTTGTTGAAGTGGAGGCAGATGCACCAGGAATAGCTATGTCCCACCGCCCAAACTCGTCATCACTTGATTGAGGCTGAGGGGACTTCCTTTTGCTAGTACCTGTGGTAGATGAAGCAGAGTTCGCTATCGCAGAAGTATGTTCATCGGATGGATCAAGCTGAACGGATGTCAAGTCGCCCTTGGGAGCCGCTTTCTTTTTCGGCTTGGGTTTTGGCTTTGCTTTGGGTTTTGGATTCGATTTGCCGGCTTAAGTGAAGATCAATCAGATAAACAAGTACAGGGAGGTCGAAATGCGCACCATCGTATTCTCCGTCACTACTGAGTAACATAATAATGTTGTCCTCTGGGCCTCCAACATCGACGTCTACGTCTGGTGGAAGCGCCTCTTTAGCTTGTTGAGCCAGTCGGCGCGCGCCTCGCCCTGTATATTCTTCAGCTTCGTCAAGGGCAGAGCGCCGTGTAGCATCGCCCTGCTTGCTACTGCCAGAAACTGAAGTCGCTGCGGTGCTGGGGTTGGGGTTGGCGCTAGAATTGGTGGTAGTACTTGAGGTGACGGTGTTTGCAGTTGCAGGTACGGGTTCGGGTTCAGGTGGTGGCGGGGGTCGCATTTTAGGCCTTGGTCTCTTGGAAACTGGCGGAGTTGGTTGGTCCATTGTGATTGAAGGAGGGACTGCGCTGCTAGAGCTGGGTCCAGGAATATTATGGGTTGGCGTGGCAGGTATAATATTGGCTGGAGCTCTTCTCTGCGGAGAAACAGGAAATGTTGGAATAGGCATTGACGAGGAAGATTCTGCAGTAGGAAGTGATGAAGGGGGGAGCGATGGAGGATGGGCCATGGGGACACCTTGAACAACCGAGTTATCGAATGAAGCTATAGCCTCGGTTGCAGCCATAGTAGGTTGTAGGGCTGAGAAAGTACCTATAGACGAGGACTCTGGCTCATCTGGAGGAGGAACTGGTCGCATACGAGGACGGGGTCGTGCCCGAGGTTTGGTGGCGGACCAATCCGAGTCTGTCTGGATCGTCGAGCTTTCAATGGCCATTGGGGGTTCAGGCAATGGCGTAGAGAATTGTGATATGTGACCTATGTGGTTTATATATACTTAGCTTTCCTTTAGCAAAGCAGACGAACACTTACTGGAGTAATTGGTGGCGATCGTCGCCGCGATGTGAATGGAGTGCCTATCACGTGGGCCGGAGAGTCTGGCCGCATTGGGCTCACGTTCGAGCATGTCCAGAACACTCGTCATGTTGTCCTCTTCCCCTTCGCTGTCGCTCACAATACCTAAGCTCTTCGCCGGACTTATTTCCATGCTGTTCGCGGTCGTGATCGGAAAGGATTCGCGCCGCGGTCACGTGGGCAAGTGTCTGGAGACAAATACCACAATTACAATGGGATTCAGGTCACAATTTGTGAGTAGATAGTATGTCGAATAGCATCTATTTGCCCGCAGAGTAAATACATTTTTTATTATCTATTATTGGCCTGAAGTCCGGGTATATGCCTCTTTCAAATTCTGGAGCGCCGCCTGGCCTCTTATTTGAGTCTTCCCAGGTACACAAGAATTAGTTGAAAGCTCACCTCGTAATATGGCTGGAGGGGAGCGAGCTCGTTTTCTTTTATTTTGAATTTTTTCACTGCGTCCAAATGATCCGCCTTCCTCAGCATCTGTTTGAAGTATCTCGCCTAAAGTCCAAGGTTACCACGCGGGACCAACAAAACTACCCACGGCTTACCTCTTGGTCTTCCACCAACGACCACGCATCCCCTGCCCGCCCAGCACGGGCAGTCCTCCCAACACGATGCACATACTTTCGCATATCCACTGGTACGTCATAGCTTACTACATGCTTGACATGACTAATGTCCACCCCTCTTGCTACTAGATCTGAACACACAAGGCTGCCTCGAACGTGAGCGAGAAGCCCAAAAAACCCAATAGCTAAGACTCACAGATCAATCTTGCCCTGTTTGAACCGTTCAATTATACCCCTTCTCTCGGAACCACTCAGATCGCTCGAATATGCTTGCATTATTACGCCTTTTATTCCCCCTGATGTACCTTTGCTACGGGCAGCTTCAAAAAACTCGAACAATCGAACCAATCTTGTTGTTGACTCGGCTGACTTTGTAAACACGAGCGCATTCTGGACATTATGCGTATGTACGAGGTAGAAGAGAATGAGGGGTTTGTCTGTAGGAGTGCAAACGTACATGTGTTCCTAGTGCGCATATATCAGGATCTAGCAGCCAAATCATGTTTATGATCTTGGACATACCGATAGGGTGGAGGGAAATGCAAAGATTTCCTCCTCCGCTCCAACACCCGCTTGGTTACCCACTACAAAGTATCTGGGGTCCCGCAGACCAAGAGGAACAATTTTACTGGGGTCGTGCGTAAGCGTAGCTGAGAAGAGTAGCTTCTGACATGACGAGTGGTATGGCTCGTCGAGCTCTACTCAAATTTTTATCATGGAATGAAACTCAACGACGAGTTACTCAAACGCATACCTGTTGGCGGAAAGTCAGATTTTGGTGGCTGGGCAGCTTCCAGAACATGCGCAAGCCAATCTTGGAACGACTGAGTGATGAGCCTGTCAGCCTCGTCTATGACCTGATACACACCACATCCTTAATAAAATTCTCATGGGCTAATCTGGAATGCTACTCACCAAGAATCGCAAATGCTCAAGTGTAAACCCTGGGGTCCCATGTAAATGGTCCGTCAACCTTCCAGGGGTACAAATGAGAATATCTACTTTGCTATGGTACTGAGGGGTAGGGTGTAGCGCAGTTGGCGGTAACGTATAAACGAGTTGTAATTGCTCGTGAGCAAATGAATGTTGGCCAGTCGCAATGGCTATCTAGAAGGAGTGCACATAGTCACATAATACCCTAAACGAACTCAGATAGCTTGCACCTACTTTAAGTCCTCGACCCTTTGCTATAGTTTCGAATGTTTCGCGTACTTGTATGGCGAGTTCCCGTGTTGGAAGTACCACTAGAGCTCGTAAACGAGTTACGATTCTGGCTGACAGAATCTATAACGCATATTAAGTGTCCCAGAGATTCTCTTTGAGCATGTTTTTGCCCACCTGAGTAATGGGTACAACGTATGCAAGTGTCTTGCCACTACCTGTTGGCGCAGAGACACACGCGTCCCGCGGAGGGTCATACGGACAGTGTAAAGCTCGAGTGCTTAACAGGAATGGCAGGAGGATCGTCTGTACTGTACACATTGCCGAGTAATACCCCAATTAATGTATATCCGTTGAAACGAGATAAAGTTAGAGTGACATTGTACTCACCAGCAAAGAGACTGTCAATGCCTAAATCAACCAAACGGTCCCGCATTCGGTCATCTATGCCAAGGCCAGGAGAATCTGGTGCACCAGAGAGGACAGGTACGCTTGTCGTAGGATTAATTATTTCTGCCTCAAGTATTGCCCTGTCTAGACCTTGTAGCGCAAGTGCCGCCCTGGAGGGAGGTGCAGGCTGGGTGGGAAGTGGGAAGGATAGTAATGCGGGTAAGTTTGTTGGTGAAGTTGGGCGAGATGAATGTGGGGATAATACAGAGGGCGGATCAACCACAATATAGTCGTCTGATTCGCCTCCTGGCTGCAATGGAGCCTGTCTAGTATGTTTGGGCTTGCGTTTATTCGGTAATTCCTTGGGCTGCCCCGGAGGCAAATTATCTATTTCTTCGGGCCCTGGGGAACCGCGGTCATGAGTCTCGTCCGATTCATCACTATCAGAGGACGCAGATGGGGTCGCATGCCTCGCTATTGTGGGCGGTTTTGCGGTCGCGGTAGCAGCTGTCTTCAGTCGCTTCTTCCGACGCTCCCTCTTGGCTTTCAGGTATCGAGCTTTTGACTTGGTCTATTAAGGAGTGGATTAGTTATTTAAATATATGCAATTTTTTTAGTTCGGCCAACCTTTGGCGCGGGTGAGGCCTGAGTCATGGTTATCTGGACTAGGAAAACAATTGCAACAAGGAAATTAATTTACTGAGACGATGAGTTAGGCGCCGTCATGTGACCTAGAGGGCGGCCTCGAATGGAGTTGCAATTAATTCGTCAGTTTCTTCTTACCCATCATAATCTTAGCTAAACTCCACTGCAATTTGCGATATTCGTGCCGGCCGAAGAGCAATTCTGCCTTTTCCTTCCCCCCCTTTCCGCCTCGTGAGACTAGTAATGGGGCATTTAGTCAAGCTCTGAACGACGCGGTAAATCGATCCGATAACCACTATCAAATGGGCCGTTAGTCAACCGCGCTTGACTTGGGGAGACCTGACGAGCCGGCTGCATTTCCTGTTTCTTGCTGTTTGAGCGGCACCCAAATATGCATTAGACTCAAACGAGCCACCTAGCTAGTCGACACACTGGCACGCAGTCTATATATAAGTGATGAGAATTTAGCACTCAACATGCGGCAGCCTTGATACTCGAGGATTCAACGAAGCTCATGCATGAAACCTTCAAGGCACCCCATCGTCTTAACCCATTCGAAGGGCATTGATCGAGGCCCTCAAATTATTGGACTTGACTCGACACAAAAGGAATTCGACATTTATTTTGATGGTAAGTGGCAATAAGGCCCCACCCCCAGCTCATGCAAGGCGATAAACACGTGTATTATCGCGATGCGATCTCATGGGGGACTCCGGATACGCTGCACGCCTGGTTCATTCGGCGTGTTCTTACTCGGGTCTTCGACCATGGTATAAAACCTACGCGCGCTAATAATTCCCCTTCGCATCAAGATACCCTACCCCATCTCATGCCTACTATCGCATTATCAGCAGCGCTTTTGCTATATGCCACCGTTTCTCTGGCGCAAAGGTGCGATATATATGACTTCTGTGTGCAACACGATAAGATTAGTAGCTACTTCCCAGCTTGACTCCGATTCCGTCAGCGACAAGCAGTTCCGGCACGGGGACGGCCGTAAATACTACTTTAAGGATTATTGTCGGCGTGGCCGTCGGTAAGTTGATAGCCAATACATTCACCGCGGATCATCAGAATACTATTTGCATAAGGTGGATTTTGCATTATGGTCATCTTCTGGATATTCGTGTTCTGTTACCTGCGAAGGCACGGTAAATCACTTTTTGGTTCCATTTGGGGGCGGAGAGCTGGAGATGCTGAGGCACCCCAACGCCATTATCAAGGGCATGAGATGGCTGGGCCAGTGTACTCAACAACCCAACCGCCAAGCTACCATAGTTCCCGTAGTGGGGGACGAAGGTGAGACAGTGTTTCATATCGCCATTACGATGTTATTGATCGTCGAACGCATTACTAGCTTTAATACACAAGGTCCTCAAATCCCAGAGCCTGGACATTACAGAAGCCAACGCTCACAAGTTGAATCTCTTTCATTTGTGTTCCCGCCGGAATGTGAGCTGACTTTTTTACAGAGACACCATAATCCTCCCAACTATCCACCGGTACCACCAAAAAATTGAAGTTTCACAATAAATACATACAAGGTGGATCTACACCGAATTACGATATGGGTTTATAATTAGTTTGAAGCCAAGTGTACTTCTAGTCATGTGTTCTAGTGGTTCGGGGTTAATTAGGGTTTGCACTGGATAAGCCTAGATTCATATCTACCACTCCACAATCTGGCATGGTCTGGTTCATTGCACGATAGACGAAGCAGCTCCAGCGCGTCAGGGATGACTGGCACTCCACATGACGAAGAACTTACGTCATCCAGTGCAATGTGCAGGACATTTATAAACGATATACATTCGGCTACAAAGCAATATTCCACCCTCTCTATTTTTCATGATTAGTGTCATGATTCGCCCGCGTGCTCTTGCCGCTATAGCTATTATACTATCTTATGTTCCGGGCGTGCGCGCACGACGATGCTATCGTAACAGGTAAGAATACATTGGAGTTGAGTTGAGTTACGGCAAGACTTAACCGAGCTATTCTGTAGAACTGGAAGACTTCAGTGTAATGGATTATCGAGGGGTGCGCGGATTGGTATAGCAATTGGTATAGGTGTGTATATGCGCAACCTGAATGATTCAACTCCCCGCTTAACTTGCCACTTTCGAAGCAATATTCCTGCTATCTCTCATAGCTCTCATAATATGCATTCTTCATAACCGTCGCCGCCGTCTTCAACGCAGCAGCGGACTCCCACCCCCTGTTATGGGCGGTCCACCTTATGAGAAGCCCGTTCAACAACCAGACATGTACCAGCCTTACCCAGATGGAATGAGCCAAGGAGGTCAATATAATTACGCGTAAGCCGATTCACCATATGAGTTGATGCATAGATAATAATCTGGGTAATATTTAGTGCTCCAAGTGATTCTATAGCAGGGCCGCAGTTTCCTACCCCAACTTACCAGGGAGGTGAATACATACCTGTAAGCGTAATTATCAGTGAATAACTTAGTTTCGATCTAATCACACTCCTGTAGGCCAATAGTCTGCCTCCAATCTACGCTCCTCCGTCTGGACCTCCTCCCGCCAAATAAAGTAGCTTCAAAAATTAGTGCTCAACAATTGTTATATTCTCCCCTTAGGCCCTCTTTAATTTTTTGACTTCCAATTTGTATCTGTACTCTGTATTGATATGCGAGTAGCTTGTTATAGTCATTATATACCATTCTTCTATTTAGTGTCGGGGCACCCTGTTACCGTCAAGTGCATGTAACATGTAACGTCAGTAGGGTCGTTTTCACAGACCCGGGCCCGCGATCACCCGGCTCCCGACAACTGAAACAAGCCGAGAACGCTTGCTAGCTCTCACTACACCACCACAACGCTCCTTCGGCTGATTTTAATTGGCTCTCTAGCTTACTATTTACATAAATCGAAATGCGGTTCAGCCCAAGAGTTTACACTTTTGCACCAAGGTACTTCATTCAATCCATTTAGGGTTCTCGGCCGTTGACTGGGTGACAAAACAGGCATGCTCATCAACTTCGACCCCTGAGAGTGAGTCCTAATGAAAAGCACATGCAGAGAACACATTTAACCAAACAAATAGTTCATAGCTCAGCGCCAGATTTCGAGTAGCGGAGGGTTGTTGAAGCCCGCCTCTGCTGCGTCCCAACTTGCTAAACCCGCGAAGCAACCATTCCAACACCTCCCACCACTCCCTTGTGATGGTGATTTTAGTTCCGAACTTCCCCGCACCACCAGCGTGGCACCTGGTTTGACTGTAGCACGCATTCCGGAACTCCCTCACGTGGATAGCGACCAACGGAAAGTATCGGTTGGCTGGAAAAATGGCGTGATCTCACGGTTGTAAGTGTAGGTGTGCCATATTGGAGTGATGGAACTGGAACTTTTGCCCTAGTCACCATATTTGGCTACGCGATCATTGTCGGTGTTCTGAGTGTTTACACCCTGTGACTAAACAACGTCTCGTGAACACATTTCAGGTGAGTAAACATGAATTTATTTTTTGATAGTATCATTATGCCGAAATATGCGTTAGATACCTCCCAATGTTCGACCAGTTTGTGTTGAGAGCAAACCAGCAGGTCTAGAGGTTACATGTGAGTATTAGGCGTGTATTGGAATGGTGAGGGTACTTGATCGCGTTGGATAGGGACCACGTCTCACAGGTCAACCTATCCTTGGGAATGGCTCTCGCGAAGCTCTTATGATCCTCATATGAAACACTCGCTTAGTTTTAATGCTAATAGGAAGTAAGTACTTTACCATTGGTAGTGCTATAGCTAGACAATCAAGTAATATCTTTTCGTGAGGATTAGCAAAACTCTTTGGGGCTCCGATATAGAAAGATCCCCTCCAATGGTTACATATGAAGAAGTAATGAAGAACGACAATGGAGTTTACAAATGGCTCGAAAAAATTGTATGAAATGTTGATGCATGAATTTTCTCCTTGAGCTGATCTTTTACCAGGATGAATTCGGATTTTGCTTTGTTTCGGGAGTTCCTCCAAATCCCGAAGATACTGAGGCCTTAACGCGGCGAATCTCGTTCATACGTGACACTAAATGTAGGTGTTTGACAATGTGGATGCATGCGATACACTTTGACTTCGGAGCCTAGATGGGGGGTTCTGGGATTTCACATCTGATTTGAAGCATGGAGATACCGCATATACCAACCTTGCTCTAGGAGCGCACACAGATACCACATATTTGGTAAGTCCTAAACCCAATCAAAGCCAATGGTGTCTCATTGATCGCCATTACTAGTCCGACCCATGTGGGCTCCAGTTATTCCATTTGCTCTTACATGAAGGCACTGGTGGAAAAACGCTTTTAGTTGACGGCTTTTATGCGGCCTCCAAGCTCAAGCAAGAGTACCCTTCCCATTACAAACTATTAACGGAGGTGAAGATCAGCGCACATGCTGCTGGAGATGCGGATTCACTATATATCCCCGACGAACCATTCACGATCCTCAAAACTGATATGAATGGAGATATTATGCGAGTACGCTATAATAACGACGATCGAAGTGCCCTAAAGTATATCGATCCAGTGCTAGTTGATGATTGGTGAGTGTATGGGTTCATTCGATATTATTACATAGCTTGAAATGTTCCGCCATCTAGGTACGGCGCATTGCGCTCTTGGAATCACTGCCTTACGAGCCCCGAAACCGAGTTTTGGGTACAGCTTACCGCAGGAACTGCAGTAGTTGTAGACAACCATCGGGTGTTGCATGGCCGGTCGGCATTCACCGGCAAACGACGGATGTGTGGCGCTTACGTGGGAGCCGACGAATGGAAGTCTCGGCTTCGCGTTCTCTCTCAATCTATCGACGAGAAGGCCTGGGACTCGGAATTTTGATTACGGTCGCATTCCTATTGGCATAGTGCTATTCCATACTTAAGGTGCTTGCCGATTGTTAATAAGCTTGCTTTGAGATTACTTTGCCGAGTCTATCTATTAAATAAATTACCCTTTTGGTGCAAGCACTAAGGCCTATGGAACACCCTTTCTCGGATTGCTAGCGCTATCAAACGTGCTTGAAGCGCTCCTTCACCCGAGCTTGATAGGCTCATGCGGTTTATCCGCTGCGCACGTGATGCCGTCCTCGTGCGAAGTTTGGTGTAAATGATTGGTGCGTGTATAGTGCGCCGCATATATCCAGAGTCAAGTGCGATAACGCTGCTGAAAATGTGCGTTCAAGTAGGGTGTTGATAAAGCCTTCAGGGAGCTGCTCCACCCCGGCGCTCCAAAACTAGTTCTACCACCACCACAAAAATGGTGTCGCTAGAGGGAGACGCTAGAGAATCATTACGCGTAGTAATAGTCACAGGTTCGTACTATGTTTCCCTTGCTTTTTCACGCTGAGAATCAGTCTAGAAAACTTTCTGCCGAAGGTTGATGGTGTCACAAGGTGTCTCGCGAGGTTGCTGAAGCATCTCCAAGAGGAAGGTCACCAGGTTGTGGTTTTAGGGCCTGAGGTCAACATGGTACGTCGGCATCGATCGTATCTTATCTATCGGCGATCCTCAGGGGCTGAATTTACCCTGCAGTCGTCCTATGAGACTTATCCTATAATTGGCACGGTTGGCATTCCTTTGATGCTCTATCCGGATCTGAAACTCAACTTTTTACGACCCAAATTTCTGAGAGCGATTCGAGAATTTGTGAGCGTACCTCGTGTCTATGTGACGACGGAAGAATCTGATCTACGAATCAGAATCCCGATGTAGTTCACTTCGTTGATCCTATCTGGCTCGGCCCACAAGTATTGTTTGCACTACGAAGGGGTTGGTGTGGATCAAAATGGATGAGACAAGATGCATCCATTGTTGCTAGTTTTCACACTAATCTACCAACGTGAGTAGGTGGGAATGGCTCGTAAAGTATGTCTGACAAATGCATAGCTATGCTTCGCTCTTTGGGCTAAAATTCCTGGAGCCTATTATGTGGGCTTGGATCCAGAACATCCACACACGGTGCAGGTTGACTGCATGTCCTACCCTATCTACTGCGACAATGCTTATGCAAAAGGGCGTTCGAAACATACGTATCTGGCCGCGAGGTGTGGACTTGAACTTGTTTGGACCACATAGGCGATCTGCCTCGGTTCGACAGAGATGGGGCATTGAAGTATCTCCTGGCCGCTGCGACCAGCGAACTAGCTGTAACCCATATCTCTTGACGCCGCCTCCTTCTCCAGCCCCATCCGAAGCAGGGGACTGTCATCACCAAACCGAGGGATGTGTTATTTTGTATGTTGGTCGTCTGTAAGTCTCGGTATGGGGTTCAAATAGTTGAAATTGACTGAGTTGTCAACCCGTATTCAGCTCCTATGAAAAGAATTTGCTCTTCCTAGTTGAATCCTATAAGGTGCTTCTCGAGGTGCTTGACGATTCAGTCCCTCCACCAGTACTTGTATTCGTTGGCGAGGGACCGGCTCGAATTTCACTCGAGGATTTATGTTGCTCAAAGGGAATCCCTGCGAGATTCGCAGGCCACATGTCTGGAGACCGGTTAGCTGAATGCTACGCCAGTGCCGATTTATTTGCGTGAGTAATTCGAAATCGTGTATTATCGCAATATTTATTTCGAGCTTGGATTAGGTTTCCTTCATACACTGAAACTTTTGGCCAAGTGGTGCTTGAGGCCCTGGCCTCTGGTTTACCGGTTATTGGACTTGACGCTGATGGCACTCGGGATCTAGTACAGCACGAACGCAGCGGCCTATTGCTACAATACAAACCGAATCGGTTAAATTCCAGCGTGAGGCAGTGGAATGAACAGCTCACTCCCGGGAGCCCTAGCTTTCAGGCATTATCTCAGCAATATGCTGCACTATTACGTAGATTGGTGCAAAATGTGGCCCTTCGTGGTGTGATGGGGGAGTTCGCTTCGACTTCTACCCCGGTGGGTAAATCATGGGATTCTGCTATGGGGTGTATGGTGGAGTGTTATCACGAGGTAGCACGAACCGACAGACGAGAAGTACTTCGCGGACTGGATTGCAGGTGGCTGCACTTTGGATGCCCTATTTCAGCTGTGGTCTTTATATTTTACTTGGCATTTCTTTTTGGTTTGTATAGACATCTGTTGTCATAGCGCCCTTTCTACATGGACATTTGCGTTGTACCATACCGTACAATACCTAATTGACAAATAGAATAGAATCTGATGTTTCACGTGAACTTAGCATCGAACTAATTGAGAACCCCGTATACACTAATAGATGAATCGGGATTTGGATCAACACTGAATGAAGGGTCGGAAAGTGTTCGCTTCTGGTTGAATCTCGTCACCACGTGGGCAACCAAAAAAAAAAAAAAATCGTCACCACGTGGACAGAAGGGTACCGGTCCTCAACTTCCGGTGTGGTTTGTCATGGCTTATAATCATCGACAAACGCTCACGTTGACCCCTCGAGCTCCCATAAACTTCTTGAAACCGTATGATATACCAAAGGAATTTTGCTCTAATCACGGGGCTTATCGTCGCAGCTAGCGCCCAGCGAGCTGCTCAGGCTCCTTGGCAGGCCTTGAACACACCCAGTGCTAGACTCGGGCTTCAACCCAATGCCACTGGTACCGCCTATGGTGCGAATGTGCAAAGGCTTCAGCTCACCTCTTTGTCCTATGACGACTTTACTATGGCGGGGCATCAGTCTTTTCCTTCTCATCAGATGCGGATTAAGCGTGTAAAAGACTTCTGCGACTCCACTGTTAGGTGAGTATCGTACAGAATTTATTTAGTATCAAAATTAAACAAAGCTCTGTTAGCGTCTATTCAGGTTACCTTGATGTGGATTATGGCGCTAAACATCTTTTCTTTTACTTCTTTGAGAGTCGAAACGATCCTAATTCCGACCCAGTTCTTATGTGGTGCGCGTTTATTTATCGAGGGTTATAAAAGCACCATAGTGAAGGTGCCCTGCTCACGAATAATATTTGAAGGATCAATGGCGGTCCGGGATGTTCATCATCCTTGGGTCTTTTTATGGAGCTTGGCCCATGTAGTATTCGCGGTCCGCTAAAACAAAGCCGAAATGGAACCGAATGGAACCCCTACTCTTGGAATAACAATGCGAATCTTTTCTTCTTAGATCAGGTATTTTACCTTTCATAGTATTGCAGCCTTCAACTCCTAATAGGCTCCAGCCGTACGTAGATTAATAAGTCCCATACGTATTACTAAGAAGGTATATGTACAGAGTTGGAGTTGGGTTTAGTTACGCAGGTGAGCAACCTCATTTTTGGGTAATATAGGTATTGTCTGATATCGGGTCTAGAATATGGAGAGACGATAAGTACCACCGAAGAGGCGGCTAAAAATGTTCAGGCATTTGTCACCATATTTTTTGAGACTTTTGCGCAATTCAAAGGGGTATGCTGTTCACTTAGCTGGTTCACCGTGGTAAATTCAATTCACCCTTTTTACAGAGGGAGTTCCATATGTCCGGCGAGTCATATGGTGTGAGTACTTGGGGCCCGAAGGCGGTTATAATGTTGCTGATATTTACTCAACAGGGCCGGTATTTACCAGTGTTCGCATCTGAGATAGTGGACCAGAATAAACGTGCGAAAGTTAATGGTGTCGAACCCATCAACCTTAAATCTGTCCTTATCGGGAACGGAATAACTGATTCAAAAACGTATGTAGTATATTGTTAAAGCGCTTTGGTGCACTCACATCTCTGTTAGCATGTTTGAATCCTATTATGATATCCAATGTAAGAACTTATCCGTGGCACCATTCCAGGATATCAGCACCTGTGTCAATATGAAACAGTCGGTGCGTCAGCATTATGATTGTATTAACTGAGCTTTAACGTATTGCTCAAACAGCTCCCTCGCTGTTTGAATTTGTATAGCAAGGAATGCGTTGAACGAATAGATCCAGTCGGCTGCGCGATGGCCGCAAGTTTCTGTGGTTCTCTACTCGAGGAGCCTTATTATAGTACTAGTAGGTCAATCAATCCATTTGAAAATATGAATATTTCCTAATCGATGCTTTCCGAGTTCAGAGCGAAATCCATACGATATGACGCAGGTGAGCCAGTATAACTACTGAAGGTGTGCAAGGGTTTAGGTGGCTTTCTTGTAGCCCTGCACTGCCGAGGAGTTGCAAAGCTCTTTATGTTATCCTGTCACGAAGCACATTAAAAAATTCTTGAATCGTCCCGAAACTAGGAAAACACTGGGTGTTCATCCTTCTGTTGGCGATTATATGGGGTGTTCTGACGAAGTCGGGATGCGTTTTTCTGAAACCCTCGATCAATTCCATTCAAGTCAATGGTATATTACTGGGTTGCTTGAGCGAGGTATCAAGGTCCTCATTTACGTTGGAACATACGACTGGATCTGCAATTGGGTATGCAGGCGTGAGGCTGAAAAATGCACTGCAAACTCATCGTATGACTGTTTATTTTAGGTGGGTAACCAAAAGTGGACTTTGGCACTCGATTGGACTGGGGGTCCTGCATTTAATGCAGAAAAAGATCGAGACTGGGTAGTCGATGGCCAGGTTGCTGGTATTACCCGTTCTGCGAAAGGACTCACTTTCGCAACAGTGAATGCGGCAGGTCACATGGTAGGTCAAAACGGTTCAGGTTTGCTTCAGTTGACCTACATATCGAGTACAGGTCCCGTATGACAAGCCGAAGGAGGCTCTAGCGATGCTAAGCCGTTGGCTGGAAGGAAAGGAGCTATGAACAACCAACGCTCGCAATTGTTTCGCATCGCACAGGAATATCCACATGTCATGAATGAATTTTCTTGTCATGACCCGAACGTGATAATTTCATCTGGACTTGATAGTAGTATTCGGTGAATTATACGGCGCCTTGGTTGTAGCATTGAGATATAATTAGGTTGGAAATTTGCAGTTCACCAGTTTCCATCAATTGAAGGGTGCACTAGTTGACCTAACCTATAGCACGATGCTATTTTTGGCATCCAATGAGTGACTCAATACCTCTATGATTAAACGCGATAGCGTAATGCCCAGTAGTATATCTCAAATAGATCAGCGTTGGTACAGGACTCGGAACTAACAAATGGGCTAGACACAGCAGACAGCATGTCCGGTTTTGCGTTAAAAATCTTCCTCGTCAATCTGAATCTCATCAGCGTTGGCAGCACCTCCACCCTCCGCTTGGGATGCAGCCGGGGGAGGGGCGTCGTTTGAGCCGGCAGCAACAAACGCGGGCGCGGCTTTTCCTTTGGCCTCGCTTTCAGCAGCCGCCATCGCATCCAAGGGTTGGGCATTCACTGCCGCTTGGGCTGCTGCCTTCTTTGCACCTCCTTCACGGGCTGCCGCTGCCTGAGCAGCCAGGAATGATACCTCGGTGTTGTATTGCGCCTGCACCGACCGCTTGATCCTCAACATCTCCCTAAACGTGTCTTCGGAGCCCGTCTCAATTTCAAACTGGTTCCACGCCTTCCAAAACTCGGTCGACGTGCGCGGGTCGCAGAATTGAGATGCATGTGCATATATCGCGCGGGCGCGGTCAATTTCGCCAAGTTTGCGCTCGAGGGCGGCGAAGCGCAAGCACATCTCGGCAGTTTGTTTATTTGGTAAAACTTCGAGCGCGCGTTCGTAGATTGGGCGGGTGGCTGGGAGGCCAAAGTTGGAACTGGCTTTAGCAATGTAGATTGTGAACATCTGAAAGGGTGGTGTAAGAACAGATCTGGGAGTGTGCTCATGTCAAGACGTACATCGAACTTGTCTTGGTCCGAAACGACTCTGGTTGCGCGGTCGTAAATGTCCATTGCGCGTTTCGCGAGGCCATGATCTTCTTCGAGCTGGGCATACATCAGGAATAGTGGCTTGCAATGTTTCTCGGGGCACTTTTCGAGTGCCTGCTCGAAAAGGTCGCGGGCCCGTTCGAGTTTTGTGCCGCCCTGCAACACGTTCAGTTTCTAGCGGCTGGCTGAGATATGGAAATGACGTACATATCGTTTAATAAACTTAGCCAAGTAGATATTCCATAGCTCAAAGGCGATTGGGAATGTGAACAATTCGACGCCACGCTCATACACCTGTTTCAAATATATGTTTATTATCTGTCGAGGAATATTTAAGGCAACTTACCTTGAAGCTGTCCTCGAAGTAGTTGTTATCCTCCAAGAAACTAGCGTAGTTTACAATGACCTTGGGGGCTATCAGCATCGGTTATCTGAACGAGTAGAATTACTTACCTGAGCGTTCGCTATCTTCAGCTCAAACATCTTGTCATACACGGCTTTGGTTGTTTCCACTGTTCCGATTGCTTCTTCTAGGTCGACATAGCAAGACCAGAGTTTGAGGGACTTGAAAAGCCTGGCCTGAACTGACAGGGACTGACACGGAGTTAGTAGAGGTCAAGTAAGGTAAGAAACTAATCGCACCTGGTCATGATAGTTGATCTTGGTATTCTTGGGTATTGCCGTGGCGCGCTGCATGACTCGGATAGCCTCATCAAAGTTACTGGAGACCACTAATCAAACCCCACCCAACCTGAACCAGGCACCCTACTCACCCATTCCGGATTTCTAGGTCTGACCATTCAATCCAAACCTCCGCCAATTCATCGACGTGTTTAAAGTCAACCTTGGTCGCCTTTTCTAATACCCTCCGCGCACTGTCAAGGTCCTTCTCATTCTTCCCTTCGACTCCGCCTGTCTCGTAGAATTTGGCGAAATGGACGTAAATTTGGTGGGCATTTGCGGTTGTTTTGCGGGGGTTGATCGTTCGGAGGGCTTCGGTATAGGTTTCTGCAACCTGCACACAAAAAATGAGTATATCCGAGACAGAGTTCAGGGGTGGGAATACCTTTGTGTCGTCGTTGCCCCACAAGGCAACTCGCTTCTCCCATTCCTGAACGTCGTTTGGATTTCGTCGAAGTAGTACGTCGTTCACCAGGAACGGACGGCGATCCATAAGTTTTTCAAAGGCGCGCATTCGAGTGTCGAGTTCCGCTTCGGTATCAGCCGTGTCCTCGTCCTGAATATGGGAGCAATCAGTTAGAGACAATGAGTGATATTGTAGGGCTTAATACTTGAACAGAAACTTACAGCGTCGGGGGACTGAAGCTCATCCATGAGGGCCGAAATAAGGGTTTCAGAAAACTCAGCGTAAGCGTCGAAGATTTGGGTAAAGTCACGGATTGTGAGTACGCTCGCCATTCCAGCCTCGAATGTCTCTGTGGCCTGGCAGTTTGTTTAGCAAATATACTTATAGGGGCTTTGGTGCATAACATACCCGGTCGAATTCGCCCCTCTTGATCCAGTAAGTGGCCAGACCTGTCCAAAGGCGCCCTGCTTGATCCTTATACACCTCCAAGCCATATTTTTTGACGACGGCCTCGACGTCGAACTTCTGGTCATTCATAGGGTCTTCGTCGGGGTCGTATGGTCTCGGGGGTTTGCTCGCATCCCCATCTTTGCCGTTGGTGGCGGGCACCATGGGCCCAGCGAGCCTAATAAGTGTCCCTGTAGAGGAAACAGGCTCTGGGGCCGCCTCTTTAGGTTTTTTGGCATCGTCTGTGGTGGATTTCTCAGGAATCTCATCCGGGTCCAGACCAACGTCCTCCGCCCAAGCCTCGACGACCTCTAGCCATGTTCCAAGAAGTTGGTATGGGCTTTTGCCTTCCGGACTTTCGTACTCTCCGCGTGCGGCGCTCCTTGCGAGGCTGAGTAGGAGCTTGGCGGCCTCTAGCGGACGTTTAGTGGGGTTGTCTGGCGCGAGAAGCAGAGTGGCATAGTGCTCGGTCATGGACGAGTCGATAGCAATGTATCGCCTGTAAACGTGTACGGTGACTGGACCACCTGCGGATTCCGCCCAGCGAAGATATCGTGGCCAAATGCGGGTATGAAGAGATGGGGGGAGTGTGCGAAGGGCGCGGTCGTAGGTTCTGCGCGCATGGGTACGCGCGAGGATGGGTGGACAGCGAGGATGAGAGAACATGGACAAGTAGGAGAGCCAGAGACGAGGCATCTGGTTACATTAGTGAGTGAATGAGATGGTTAAGTGGAGATACTTACTGTTGGAAGCCACATTAGCGCACGTTCGTAGGTCCCTGCCAGTGCCTTCCATTCCTCCCAACCAAGGACACCATCAAGCCCACCCTCGTAAGATTCTTGGTCAATCTCCTCTTCCTCCATCATTTCCTTCATCGGCGCATATTTTTTTCGAGCTCCGGCGCGTTTCTGCCTCTGCGCTTTTCCGAGAACATAGAACGATCGCATAGCAAGGTATGCCTTCCATAACTTGAACGAACGCGGAAAGTGGACAAGAGCAGATTCAAAGAGATATGTAAGGCGCTGCAAATTCGTTCGCGCTGTAGGAGACGCAAGTGGGCCCAGTAAGGGATTTCCGAGTGCCTGTGTTTTCTGGCTGGCAATGGCCTGTTCTTTGGCCGCCTGGATTGCCGTCCACCATGCCTGGAGTGAGCCTGGATTACGCAACAAATCTTCTTCTCGTGAAATATCCTTTGGCGTTAGGAGATCAGTGATCGTCACAGGAGAGGGTATAGGGACCGTCAGAGGCAGCACATTGGACAGCGCCTCAAGCGAGTCCATGATGGGGGAAACCAGGTCAAACGCAGTCACGTGCTACCAACAAGTCTAATTCAATTACACCAGTCACAAGTCTAATCCATTCCACCATGGATCATCTACTGGCGCTCAAAGTGATGCGGCTCTCGGTAGGCCCAATCAGATGCAATAAATTCTAGGAAATAAATAAAATATAACAGCGCCCGTCGCTCGCAGCGCATCCCCAGCCATTCTTCTCCGACTCGACAGTGCTAGCAGCTCACGCGCGCGCTTCGCCTCTTTCACTCGAGTCTTCTGCCCCTCTCCCTTTGGCACCAAGTACCCTTCGTGACCTCGGGCAATCCCAAGTACTTCTGCTCCCTGAGGCCTTTGGTTCTATTTCACTTGGCGAGACTTTTACCAGTAGCTTATGTGTCAACAACGAATCCTCACTCGAAGTCCTCGGAGGCCACCTGCTAGTTGAAATGCAAACTGCTACAACCAAGGTCGCCTTGGGTGAAATCGGTGGGATTAGCTCTAGGCTACAACCCGGGAAAATGTTCCAGCTGGTGGTTAGTCACGAAATCAAGGAGCTCGGGCAGCACGTCCTTGCGTGTACCGTAAGTTATCACGTCCCACCTGCATTGAGGAACAGCGTGGCACCTCCCGAAGATCCTTCGAACCCGAGTTTGAGGATGATTCGGAAATTCTACAAATTTATCGTGAGTCCCTGACCAAAACCCCTCTGACTCTCGAGGCTTATGCCCAAATATAGGTGTCGAATCCGCTCTCAGTGAGGACCAAAGTACATATCCCCCGCTCCCCGACAGCCTTACTTAGCAGAGCTGAGAGGCATAAAGTATTTCTCGAAGTACACGTTCAGAACTTGACGCCTAAGCCGCTGTATTTCGAGCGCATCCAATTCGAATGTGCCGAAGGCTGGATCCTTAACCCCAGTGTATCTGAACACTCTAAATTACTCAATGACAGCCTTCGTCCACAAGACCTTCGCCAGTATATGTATATCCTCAGCCCCACACCCGCCGCCACACCCTCTTTCCCGATTCCATATCCACCAGGAACGATCATTGCACTTGGGAGGTTGGATATGACATGGCGCTCGTCATTTGGAGAGCCTGGTCGGCTTTTGACTTCGGTATGTTTATCTCGCCCCCGCATTTATACACTCACGAATTTGAGCCCGATGCAGATGCTGTCTCGAAAAATCCCTCTTCCGCCTGCCGCACCTCCCGCACCAGCTATCCCGCCTCACCTCCAACGACAAGTCCCAGGACGACCATCCTCTCCCGTCCCATACAAAACACGTCCACCAGCACCTGGAAGGCCTCAATCACCTGCGATGGGGAGGCCAATGTCCCCTAGTTTAAGCGGAGGGAGTGTAAGCACGGGGGTGGGGACTGGGAGCGTTGGAATTGGTGTTACTGGGGTTAATATTGGCCCGAAAGAGGTCGAAGTGGACCTGGTCGTAAACGAAATCCCTGGGACGGCGTACCTCGACAAACCATTCAAGATCAAGTGTTCGGTGGGAGTGATGGCCCCTCTCCCCCTTCCCTCACAAGCCACCGGTACACCCACACAAAAAACGCTCCCACTGGAATCCTCTGACGCACCCGCTCCCATCGACTCTGCTGCGCCCAATTCCGAATCAACTGACACCCAACCCAAACGTGCCCGCCTCATTCGCCTAGCTCTGCAACATACCCACCATTTATCCCTCCGCCCATCCGCTCCCACCAAGATCCAAACTATGGCTCCAGAAGTAGCCTCCCCCCGTGCCCTCTTGAGCGCGCTTTCTAGCCCAGGGACACCACGAGGGGGGATGAGTGTGAACCCCGAGCTGCGAGATTTGGGGAGTATTCTGCAGGGCGAATTAACAACAGGGAGTACACCCGGGGGGAAAGCCGGATTTCCTCCTCCTTATAGCCCAAATGCCCCAGCCGAGAGTCCCGCATTTCTGGGAGCGAGCACCCAAATTCTTCCTCCCATTCTACTAGACAAACCTGCAAAGTTCCCGACGGAGGGTTCGTTGGTTGCTCTTTCCAAGTCGAAGGAAGGACGAGGTGAAGGGTGGGTTGACGTTGACCTCGAGTATGTCTGTTTGTCTGGTAAAAAGGGAGGTGGGATGGTGAGGATAGGAGGGGTGAAAGTATATCTAGTTGAAGATCGGGAGGTCGATTTGCCATTTAATTTAGAGGCAGACCGATGGGAGGGGGGAAGTAATATAGTGCTTGCAGAGTGGGACATCGTTGGGGAGGTATGGGTTGAAAGGAATATGTGTAATATGGAAAAGAGTTAGGCAACCACCATCATCATGTTTTGTGTAGAGTTAGGCGCGACTAATTAGAGGTGCTTCCGTGGAGTTAGATAAGCGCCGTGACGATCGAACCCCTGAGCGCGACCTCTTTGGACCGGTCACCACTGCGTTGAAACGTCTTCACTAGTTCACGCCGTTCCATATTTGTAGCATCGAATATTAGAAGCTAAATAATCAGGAATAGGTCACCATGTCGATAGCACTCGTGTCCAGCCCATTCTTGGACGAGCAGGCGGCGAGGATCCGAGCAAGGAGTTTATCGTGGGAGGTGAGGAGTTTAATGCCCTATGTCAAACCTATATCTAACTGGATACTTGGATTGTTCTAACCTGCTGTCGGTTTTACTGTCCGATACAACGCCACCTCCTTTCTCTCTTGCTAAACTATGTAGAGCTACCAACGCGCAGGTCAAATTACCACCGCAGAACTTACGCAGCTCAAAAAAATAGACAAACAAGGGCCCGCGAAAGTTAATTCGACCATAATGGGGGAGGGACCTCAATATGCACTACTATTCATGTCTTTGCTCAAGAAACTAGCTCGAACGGAGCCAACACAAGCTGTGCTTGTGATGATTGGGGACGCGCTCGTTGGTAAGTGGAGGTACCATAATTGATGGGAGCAGTAATGATTACTTATGACCGGTGGTAGATCATGAAGAACGCGCAGCATTGTTTGTCAGGGCTGGAAATGAGGACCCAGAGTTGCCGTTTGGACCCCTTATTAAGTAACGTTTTATTCATCATTTCCCTTGCTCGATTACTGAGTGCGTAGCTCGCCTTCGACAGAGGTCTCGATTCAGACGATGAATTTGTTAGGCTCAAATCTGCTCAAATCCTCACTGCTCTGCTCACCCTTCCTCCGCAATCCTCCGCACCCGCCCCAGCGCACGTCTTGACTCCCCTGTTGCACAAGCTCTCAGTCAACATTTTCTCGTCCTCTCCAAATGCGCAAGACGTCGCTCTCCAATGCCTCGCCGGCTTGCTTTCCCTGCGAGCTGCTCGCGCACTCACATGGCAAGCTCGGGAATGCGTGAATGGGTTGGTCAAGATTTTGAAGGGACCTCCTATACCTGGGCCACAGACAGCGTATCTAGCTGGTTACTCTATGTGGTTGCTGAGTTTTGACAAACAGGTCGCGGAGGGGATAAATTCCGAGTTTGATATTATACCCATACTGGTTGGGATTGCGCAAGGCGCGGGGAAGGAAAAAGTAATTCGGGTGATAATTTCTACCCTCAAGGTGAGTTGAACACTATTTTTAGCCCCTCGGGGACTCACAAATCCGTTCTGGTTGGCAGAACTTGGCTACCAGTGCCCCGGCTGCCAACCTGCCATCGATGCTTGTCGCAAAACTCTTGCCGTTTTGTAAGAATTTGGCAACACGCAAGTGGTCAGATGAGGAAATTTTGGAGGATGTAACGTTTTTGAAAGACCTGCTACAGCAGAACTTTGAGAGTCTTACGTGCGCTTCCTCTTGGCTTCACAATTTTACAACTTGTTGTCTAATTTTATCACTTTTCAGAACGTATGATGAATATACCTCAGAACTTGCGTCGGGACATCTGTCCTGGTCCCCCGTGCACGAGTCCGAGACGTTTTGGAAGGAGAACGCTGCCAGGTTGGACGAGAAGGACTTTGCACAACTTAAGTAGGTTTAGTTGATTTTGGGTCGTTCCCATGCCGACAATTGCTAACTGCCGCTAGACGGCTTGTCGAACTACTCAAAACATCCCAGGATAAAACTGTTCTTGCCGTTGCCGCTCATGACCTTGGACAATATGTCAAGTACCACGATCGTGGAAAGAAGTACGTTCCAAGTCCCTGGTTCACGCGTAACTCCAACTAACATTGGACCATTCAATAGGACTGTAACCGAGCTTGGAGGTAAAGCCCGCGTGATGGAACTTCTGTCACACTCGGATGCCGACGTACGGTATCGAGCGCTCATCAGTGTCCAGCGACTCGTAAGTACCCCATGGGTGACTTAATCAATACGAGAAATCTGGATTTTAATAGTATACGCGCCAATATAAACGCATTTAACAACCAACTATGAGATGTTTACGCCAGGGTTGTGAATTTTCCTGCGATAAGTACATTCAGTTGACTACTTTTGCGGCGCGGCTATCCCTTTACGGGTCCGTTGCTGAGCATCGTCGAACCGACGGACTGTAACATCACAACCAGCTGTTTGACAAACGTGCTTGGCTGATTTTTTGATTTCCTCGGGGAATAGTGTGAGCCCTGCGGCCCTTTCGACCGCTTCAACTGTGCCCAACCATCAGATCAGCTTACGCATTACCTATCGTAGCAATATCTGCATACCAGGCACATTAAACTTGCTCAGAGGCGTGTCATCCGGAATCTCAGCATTAGGCAAGACAAATGCTCCCAGCGAGAGTTCGGTGAACTGGGATGTGAAGGATGAAGCTGGTCGAGCACCCAGCACAACCTTTGCAAAATGCGTCGGTACGGATACGTTTGGTGGATTCCCAATCACTTCGTATGTCTTTAAAAGGATGATTTAAATGAAGCCAGGTGAGCACTGATGAATTTGGACGCACTACTCTATATTTGCCATCCGGATCCTGCTTGGGGAGGTAGAGCGGAATGGTAAATACAAAGACGTCTTGGAATGTGTTGGTGAGTCGCCGACACCATTCTTCAGTATACGCCCAATCTAATCACGATGCCAAACACCAAGTACCAAAGGTCAATAGAATAGTGGCAAATATCCCTGGGACATACAGTGACGATTGAATCCAGCGCCTACTTGAGGAGCGATGTTTGTGAGAATAAAGGTTTCATCCATTGCTTCCTATAAAATCTTGCTGTCAAACCCGCAAATAAACAGTAGCATATTCAAATACCCTACCTGGGATATTTTGGCATCTGCTGCGGGAACCCTACCTCAGAGTCAATGGTTGGAATATAAATGTGTAATTCAACATACATGTGCCCGCGATCGTAGCCACTCCTATAATAATCTTTCAGACGGGCACGAAACAGTGCTGGAACTTCGGTGTCTTCAACAAATTCAGAGTGCGAGCGGTCTCCTCCCTTTTTACTAAGTGAGGCAAGAGTGAGGTGTTGAGCCGTCTAGAAGAATGACATCAGACAGTGGGCGCCCAATTTACAGCATTTAGCTTACCCACACTGGGTGCCGAAGCCTCCTATCATAACCAGCGACGTATGCTTTTCTTGTGATCATGTCAGACACAGGACCTAAAAAGATCACCAATGAGTTGACTCCCCGTATGGCTCATGCAACTTACCAGGGTTGCCATATCGTAGTACATCGACTGGTAGAGTGGGCGATAATTCCACTACCCCACGAGCTCCCGTTTTTGACGCTTGGACTAGCGGGCCTTGCACTTGCACTGGAGCGGAAGTGAAAGCACCCGTGCTGGGTGCCCCTGCTGTTATCTTTTTCCTGGACGCGATTCCAGCAGTAATCCCAGCACCCAGAGCGGCACCAACTGAGAACACAGCTACATGTATGATGGTAGAAGAAGGCATTCTCAGTTATATCCTGGAGTGTGATTGTCTGTGTGGCCGAGCGGAGAGCGATCAACAATTCCCTAATCACGAAAATCAACGAACATCCAGTGGCGCCAAATGAACGCACTATTTGGGAAGGTATGATCTTCTCACGTGCGCCACGACGTCACCAAAAATATAATTCTTCTAGACTCAGGCACCTGACATCCACCAGCGCTTTAACTTCGCGTGTTCATTGTTACCTTTGAGGTGCCACCGCCTAAACTACAGTATGGCATCCTCAGAAGAGCTTAAACTAGTTGCGGCAACTCATGCAGCAGACGCAGAATACATTACCCGACAATTTAGTACGAGAGGTTAGAAACTTAAACTATCAGTGCGCAACGCTCAACGAGACTGAAATTACGCACTCAAAGGTTATCAAGCGCTTTCGTTCATTGCGCCGATTGCATATACTGGGTATTCGATTGCAAGAAAGAAACCGTGGACACTTAGTCGGACGCTTCGAGCAACTTGGCTAGGTGGAATAGGAGGCGCAGTTTCTGGTGCAGGTATAGGGTGGGCGTGGGCAACGAGTTCGAGTCCTGAGCGAGTACGCACGACTCGAACAAAGATGGTCTACGACGTAAGTACCAATTAGAATGCTATAACGCATTATATACATATCTAAATGTGTTGTAAATGAATGCAGCATAGTCGCCTTCGACTAAATGACCACTCAACCATCGGGATGTTGCTGGGTGCAATGCTTACGCCCGCTATTTTCCTTAAACGGGCACGAACGATTGACCTAGTTCTCGGAGGCGCAGGTATTGGGTCTTCAGCTGGCGTGGTGACACACTGGTGGCGGCCTCTAACTGAGGCAAGTCCCCAAGTCCCCAAGCCACCCGTTTCGCCGGTACCTGCCTGAGAATTGCTTGCTCGTTTATATTTCACATGATCTTACAATCATTATCCCTACTCTCACACATAGCGGGTGCCTGCCACTCTCTACAGCTATCCGCTCTTAACAAATTGCTGGATGGACCAGTCAGCAAGGTTTCTCAACTGGTTGTATAACATGTTCTCCAGCCGTTGGCCTGCCGAAGTTCCTGACCCTACTTGCTGACATTCATTGATAAAATCCCTAGCGCATTGGCGTGCTTGGCTCATTGAAAGAGCTTGGCTTTTTTCTTGTGAAAAATTCTCTATGAGCAGCGGATGAGATAGCTGGTTAAACCTAAACGACGTTGGGTCACCAGCAAATCGCCTCGAAATTCCGAGGAGCTCACCACCACTGGGCGTTTCCATAGTCACCATCTCTTATATGCACTATCCCATGTTGATAATCGCATGTATGTATGCCCTGGTCCAGGAATTGTCGATTCTTAAAATGGTAAGCGTGGCTAGGAATTACTCACTTGGTAATAGAACGGCTCTGCGATTGTGTGCGCGGATTGAACATCATCATTTAGCAAGTAAAGCGTAGCTAGCACATCAGGTGGGGCATTTCTACCAGCTAGTTTTAAGTTTGAGATTTGAGACGTCAGCTCTGGGAAGCAGATTGATTTAGGACACAGTGGAGTCGGTGTATCCCGTTGAAACAACTTCTGGAATATATCTGGGGGCAGATGTGTGGACGCCATTCTCAAGGGGCGAATGAGACGTTTTTGTATAGCTATGGTAAAGTAGATCAAAGCTACGGGTATGTAGCTAGTGCTTGAGATCTAGAGAATATTAATACTGCATGTGGAGGTTCTTTGCAGATCCTTCTTTCGCTTTGGTCTGCTTTGGCTAAATTAGCACGTGACTCCGTGTAAATTCACGACAGGCAATGGCGGGAAAGGAAACGGCACGGCTATGTGAGAAAATTATTTGCTCACATTTTGGACCTATTGCTGGAGTATGTCGTATTTCCCTATTCAATGCTTAGGCATTGGCAACTAATCCGTGTTATTTAGAAAGTTGCAAGCACGTTGTTAAATCGGGGGCGACTCCAGCTCCCAGCTCTTATTCGCTTTACAGGATTCAAACCAAGTCTTGTTCGTGCCTCACTGATTGCATTAATCCAACACAACATTGTATGGCATGCTGAAGATGCGGTTGAGGGGGAGGTTTTGGAGATTGATTGGGAAGAATGCGTGGCACGCCTGAGGTTCGGAAGAATTCTCGCCATTGCAAAGGAAAGATTTGGTATGCCGGTGAGTCACACAATTACTCGATTTATTTTCATTTCGAACGAGTCACTATTACTAGGGGCTTGATGTCGTTTCCATTATTTTGGATCATGGAAAGCTTAGGCTACCAGATGTTCTTCGGTTACTCAACAAATCTGACTCGAAAGGTGAGTCTTGTCTAACTTATGGGTTTCATGTTCGACTTAGAACGTAGAGCATGATTATTACAGAGTCAGACATCTACACGAAAGTTGCGCTACAACTACTCACATCGTCACACCTTCGAGTATCAACCGCCGCGTCGCACATTTCACCACGAGATAAATTTATCCGCTATGAGGCAGAAGAACGCAAGAAACATGTTGGTATTGTTGCCCCGAAAGACGCGCGTCAATTTCGCATATTAGCCGAAGCGCGCATTCGAAGAGAGCGCGAAGAAGCGGAGGCGCCATCTGTAGGCTTAATTAAACGCAAGGTGAAAAATAAAGATGGGGGTAGTGGAAGGTCAAAGAAAGTGAGTCGTGATGTGCTCCGTGAGTTTCGACCCTAACGCCGTCGATAGCGGCAAGTTGTGGAAGAAGATGCAATTGATGTAAGGCATCATACCTGCTGTGGAACCCACCCATGCTGAATGCTTCGTAACCAAGCCGGAAGTTTATCTAAAGGTCAATTATGCGAAGTTCAATGTCCACATTCGGAACCAAGTAAGTTGGACTAAAACTCAGCGTGTCACCTCTGACCATTTGATTTAGCTTATTGAAGCTGCCGCACGCGAGAAATACAATGAAGAGACCGCTGCAGTGCTCAAAGGTATTATCAAAGCTTGCGAACCGAAAATGACCCACTTGGATGAAGTCCGCTCCGGTAACTTATGATACCTGACTTTTTACCTTATGTATTCAACCTATCCCACAGATCCCGTGCCCACGAATCAGATATCGCAACAATTTCCCGAAAATATTCGCCTGGAACGAGGGATTTACCTCAAAGGTTCTAGTTCTGGAATTTCAGTAATTCGCGAGTTCGTCTCGATCCTGGCTTGCACAGACAACCCGACACCGTGGGGGGTGGCGAGTGCTTTCTTGAGCATCAGTGGTACGTTGGAATATTTTTCCGGTGAAACTTCCGGGTGAAATAAATTCTACGATAGGAGGCGGTGGTGGCGGTGGCGGAAAAGTTGCTATCGAGTTTGAGGCAATCTCAAAGAGACTAAAGCGCGGCGTCGTCGAAGGTGTGGTCCGTGACCGATGGGGGGACCATGCATGCCGCATTCTGCGAGTATTGGATGAGAAGGGTAAACTCCATGAGGACCATGTACGAACCAACCTCTCCTGATTATAGCTGACCGTGTTGACAAGTTCTTGGGTTTTCATAGATTGCAAAGATTGCGATGCTGGCGCCCAATGACGTCCGTGTTCTTGTCAACACTCTTAGCACGGCAAATATTGTCGCCCTTCAAGAGGTTCCCAAGTCTGTAGACCGCCAACCGGCCCGCACGATCTATCTTTGGTACATCGATCCCGCACGAGCTCATGCAACGGTACTGGCCTCATTACACGGCACATTAGCCAATATTATAGAACGTCTCAGCACTGAGAAAGGACGAGTTCAATCAATTTTAGACAAACGAGATAGGAGCGATATTGCGGGCGACGAGAACCGGCTCAACCGAGGAGAGCGGGAAGATTTGAGGGAATGGGAGACAAAGCGGGACAAGCTGATGGTGCTGGTTCATCGAGTCGAGGAGGCTGCATTTGTGCTTGGGGTCCTTCCAGCGGCGCTAGACTCCGAGACAAAATGATTAATTTTGGGTGCAATGACGGACATACTTGGCTAAGATGACCCCATGGTGAATGCTTGTTTGGCTTGGTTAACCTTATTTTGTGACCAGATGCACAAACAACTGTTCTCCTTAGTTCTTGACAGCTAAAAAATTTTAATGAGAGAGGAAACCAAAGATCAGAAGTATTCTATTTATATGATAGTTCTCACAAAGCTGTTCGACTATCTTAAAATTCTACATTTTCATCGGCGTCACTAGCGCCAGGTGTCTCTGCAATCTTGAACATAAATGTCAATCAGTCAAGCGGCTAACGTAAAGTCAACTGAAGGTCACTTGAACGCTGTGCTTTGCACTGGGTTTCGCGCTGGTGATGCTATATCTTTCAATGAATAATTTCGTTCAGTAGGCGCCGATTACCGTGGAATACACCAACACCATCCATAATTGGATCGATCCTGGTGCAGTATCTAATTTAAGTATTCAGGCTACCAACATGTACAAATCACCTGGAGTGGAAAACAATGTCCCCATAGTACATCCAGGATTTAAATGAATGCACCAATACATTACTTGCTATGGTATTCTAATTCCACTGTTTGAAGCACAAGCCTCAGTGACAAAACCCCCCAAGGTGACGCCCCTATGTGTAATAGACGGTGCTGTATCTGCCGAATGCAGCCGCTTCCCAGTGAAGTTCTACGCGCTACTCTGTTAATATCTACGCTCCGCAACCAGGGTGCCTACTCGGGGCGTATTCTTGACGCTAACCACCTCAGAAACTTCTACCCTCCACAAGGTGTGTGAAAAAAGTGTGCCTAACTCTTGTTTGGGCGCATATACGAGGAACAGGGACTCGAGAAATTCTTGTCTATTTTAGCCGGCTTACATAGTTATGTTAAATTTAATTATAACCTGGCCTTATGTGTATGCATATATGCGTGGTTGCTCATCCCCTAAAATATTTCGGTTATGACGTTAAGTATCCCTAGTTTAGTATAGCTCAACCAGAAGCTACAACGCCGCTAATGAGCCGGAGGCGAACTTGGTTTGTTTTACATAGTGACCGCTGTTGAAGATGTTTTACGGCAAGGGACACGCCATTTTGAATAGTTTCGAGTGTTCAGCTCTGGGTTGTTTAAGGAGAGATTATCCGGAGTTTGTCGCGCTTAATAGTTTTATGGGCAATTTTGAAAACGAACCTTTCCTTGGCAGGGTTAGGTTACCCGGTCAACTATGATGAATGCATCCTAGTCAATGAATAGTGAGCCATGAGTTCCTTTGCGGCGCCACTTCTAGTTGGCACCTGGAATGGGCCAGAATAGTCTAATGCGGCCGAACTCCGATCTTTGCTGGCGCGGATATTCTAGGTTGGAGTTGAACTGATTAGTCATTCACCGCGACGTCCATGCGATCACGTGCTGCTTTCCTCGGCGTACCGACGACGATCCTCTGACAAAAAACAAATGTAATATTACGCAACTAAGCCTGAAACACACAGTTATGTGTCTACCGCGGCACAACTTGAGACGGAGGATATTACCGGCGGAGGATCAGGTAATCTTGGAGCGCGGCTAACGAGGTGGATCGCTTGCGCCTTACAATGGCCTCCGGACTTAGGAGCGCGATCCGCGCTGAGAATGGTTATTGGTTGTGGAGAGGCAAGGCAACGTTTTCCCTATCGCGGAGGTTCGACTCCGAGCAGAGGGTATAAGTTCAGCGGGCGGATGTGGGGTCAGTCACTTCCTTCCTACGCTTACTTTCCCCTTAATACTAAACTGGGGCAACATGGACAGCAAACGCCCTATACCTGCTCGCACCGACACCGTCCCAGCGGACTACTTTGACCACGAAGGATGTGCCGCACTCGACCGTACTCTTTCTCGAATCAGCCAGAGAACGCGCGAGCAACCACAAGAAACAACAACCCCCGACCACTCTTCTGGTTTAGGAACATTGGTTGAGAATGGCGCTGAAGAAGAGAAGTTTGATTTTGAGTCTCGGCTCCGCAATGCGCTGGACCGAATGGATGAGGAGGGCATCAAGAAGCGCGACCTTGGCGTTGGTTTTGTGGTATGTGTGGATGCTCGGATGTCGATTCAAGTTGCTGAAGGTCGCCATAGGACCTAACTGTTCGTGGTTTGGGTGCCGCAGCAAAGTACCAGGACACAGTGCTCTCTATGATATCTCCAAGTGCATGGCTCCAGAAGCTGAATGAGATGCGGCATCCCCCCGTCAAAGACATCCTCACTGACTTTACGGGCGTGGTTAGGAGCGGAGAGATGCTGCGTATGCATATACATTTGTACACCTATAAGATAAACTAACATTGTTTCTAGTTGTTCTTGGTTCTCCGGGCAGCGGCTGCTCGACCTTCCTCAAGGTCCTCGCCAATCAGCGACAGGGATACCATGAGATTAGTGGGGAGGTGTCTTATGATGGGATGCAGCCTGATCATCTCGCCCGCCATTATCGAGGAGGTATGCTTGATTCAACCTGATATTCGCATCACTCACGTTGGGATTGCAGACGTTGGATATTCGCCCGAAGATGATACCCATTTCCCGTCCCTTACGGTTCAAGATACCCTCACCGTTGCTGCCAAGATGCGAGCACCTCAAGCCCGAATCTACAACACTTCCCGTGCCGATTTTATCCAAGGTAAGTTCCTACTCGCTATTTTCAACGAGATGTTAACGAGCAAGTATCATAGGCATGGTAGAGACATTGGCCACCGTCTTCGGTCTTCGTCACACCTTCAAAACCCCGGTTGGGGATCACACGATTCGCGGGGTTAGCGGTGGTGAAAAGAAGCGAGTTAGCATTGCAGAGATGTTGGCTACACGCGTGCGCATTGGTTGTTGGGACAAGTATGTTCACCTGATGTTTTCCTGGAGTATATCTGACCTGTTTCTTCAGCTCCACTCGAGGTCTCGATTCTAGCACGGCATTAGAGTTTGTCCGCGCCTTGCGCATCGCCACTGACGTTGGGCGAGCAACGACTGTTGTTACAATCTACCAAGCCTCTGAATCTCTCTACAAGCTCTTCGACAAGGTTTGCATTATCTATGCAGGCAGACAAATCTACTTTGGCTCGGCGGAACGCGCTCGCCAATATTTCATCGATATGGGTTGGGAGCCTGCCCCTCGTCAAACCACCGCCGACTTTTTGGTCGCTGTCACAGACCCACTCGCCCGTACCGCTCGCCCTGGATGGGAGAACCGCGTCCCTCGAACCCCCGAAGAATTCGTTGCATATTGGAACAAGAGCCAAGAGGGCCAAGCAAACCGCGCGGACGCTGAATCATATCTTCATGCGCCCGAATTTGGGGCTAAAGGCATTAGTTACAAAGAATCTGCTCGCGCCGAACGTGCCAAGACCGCGAACCACAAAAGCGCATATACTGTATCCTTGGCCATGCAGGTCCGCGGGATCATGCTCCGCCGTCTCCAAATTCTTCGTGGGGACATGGCAGCTCAGATTGTCATGAATGTGGTGTTTATGATTCAGGCGGTGATTATGGGTTCGGTGTTTTTGAATATGTCCGTGGCTACGAGTGCGTACTTCTCGAGAGGTGGTGTATTGTTCTTTGCGGTGCTGTTTGGTGCATTGAGTGGTATGGTGAGTTGCCTTTTGTTTTTATCTATAGCGTGCAGAAGTTGACGAGATTTTCCATAGGCCGAGATTGCCGCCATGTATTCGCAGCGCCCGATGGTTGCGAGGCACCAGAAGGCTGCTATGTGTGAGTGGGTTTTACTCCTCTAAAATACAATGTCCTGACAACTTCATAGATCATCCGTTTGTTGAGGCTCTGGCATTGACTGTTGTTGATATCCCAATTACATTTGTCACACAAACTCTATTCGGTATAATTTTGTATTGGATGACCGGTGAGTGGTCTTATTGGTTATCTCTGTGTCTGGGATGCTGATGCAGTCTTCAACAGGCCTTCAACGGGATGCGTCTAAATTCTTCATATTCATCCTCCTCACTTTCTTCATGACGCTCACGATGAAATCCTTCTTCCGAGCGCTAGCGGCTAGTTTCAGCAGGGAGTCCACCGCCCAAGCTGTTGCCGGTATCGGTACGCTGGTCTTGGTCCTATATACTGGTTACACTATTCCAAATCCTTCCATGTGGGTTGAATTGCTTGTATGCGTGCGTATTCAGCTGATGTCTTTGTCAATAGGATTGGTGCTCTCAAGTGGCTGACTTGGATTAATCCTGTTCGGTACGGTTTTGAGGCCCTGCTCGTCAACGAGTTCCACGGCCTTCGAGGAGAATGCTCCCAATTTGTTCCTTCCGGGTCTGGGTACGAGAACATTGGCATCGGAAACCAGGTCTGCACTACCGTGGGCTCCGTTCCTGGCCAAACCTTTGTCGACGGAGACGCATTTGTGGCGGCATCGTACAATTATTATTATAAGAATCTGTGGAGGAATTTGTAAGTTGGCTTGCATTTTATACATTTGCGACTCTGACAACGGTACTGTTTAGCGGAATTGTTATTGCATTTTGGCTCGCGTTTGTTGCTTGGTTCCTTGCGGGGACGGAGAGGGCTGGACACACATCTAGCGGTGCTACGCAACTTGTCTTCAGGCGGGGCGCACATATCACATCTTCGGACGCGTCCAAGTCCAACGATACGGAGAAGGGCTCTACCCCTACCGGCACGGCCGTCGAGAAGCAGAAGGGCCAGACCAAGGCCGCGCAAGACAAGCTCGCGAAAACAAGCTCGGTCTTCTCGTGGTACCACATGAACTACGATGTCGAAGTCGGTGGAAAGACGAGGCGATTGTTGGATGACGTGTCTGGGTTCGTTGCTCCGGGCAAGATGACTGCGCTTATGGGAGAGAGTGGTGCTGGCAAGGTATGGTTCCCCGGTATCATGTTAACCCTCGAAGGCTCATTTTAATCATTTGTGCAGACGACGCTGTTGAATGCCCTAGCTGAGAGGATTAACATGGGTGTGATTACTGGTGATCGGTTCGTGAATGGAAACCCACTTCCAAAGGACTTTGCGGCGCAGACCGGATACGTTCAGCAGATGGATATTCACCTGGAGAGTACAAGTGAGTTGAACCAAGTTGGAATGGAGCGCATTGTTGATGATAGTGTCATTTAGCTGTTCGAGAGGCCTTGATGTTTTCCGCTCAGTTGAGGCAACCAGCCAGCGTTCCCATGGAAGAGAAACGTGCCTAGTGAGTTTTTCACAACTTAATACTAAAGAACTGTCGCTGATTTGTATCACAGTGTCGAGGAAGTCATTAGGATGTGCGAAATGGAGTCCTACGCGGACGCGATTGTCGGTATTGTTGGCGAAGGTCTGAATGTCGAGCAACGCAAACGGTTGACCATTGGTGTCGAGTTGGCAGCCAAACCACAACTGCTTCTTTTCCTTGATGAGGTGCGGACAGTGTTTGTGATAAAATTTGAACCGATATTGACTTTTGGTGTAGCCAACTTCTGGTTTGGATTCGCAATCTGCGTGGGCTATTATCAAGTTCTTGAGGTCTTTGGCCGAACAGGGACAGGCGATCTTGTGCACGTAAGTAGCACCCATATTTCCAGCCCGAGAGCAATAAATTTAACCATCCTCACAGAATCCATCAACCTTCTTCCGAGCTGTTCCAGTCATTCGACCGATTGCTTTTGCTCCGTAAAGGTGGACAGACATGCTACTTTGGCGATTTGGGAGAGAATTCTAGCACTTTGATCTGTGAGTGTGGATTATGGGAACCAAGGTAGTCAGAGGGCTGATATGGGTGGTTTATAGCGTACTTTGAGCGAAATGGAGCCCGCAAGTGCCAGTCCGACGAGAACCCTGCCGAGTATATGCTTGATGTTATTGGGTAGGTTTTGACTTCTAGTCTTGAATAGGCTCACTGACTCATCTGGATAGTGCCGGAGCGACCGCTTCAAGTGACATTGATTGGCACACAACATGGAAACAGGCCCCTGAATCGACTACTCTCGAGCAAGAACTGGTCAAGATGCACGCAGAAGGGCGCAACAAGGGTTCAGCTACGGAGAAAAATGTTTCTGAATACGCAACCGGCTACATGAACCAGCTCTCAGCATTGATGCGTCGTGGATTCCGCGTAAGTTTATGCCAATGTTTATTACTAGGATTAAGACTAACCTCAAATTTAGCACTATGCACGCAATCCGATTTACATCATGAGCAAGATTGTGTTGAACGTTGCCTCTGGTCTATTTATTGGGTTTACATTCTTCAAGGCAAACAACTCTATCCAGGGCTCGCAAAATAAGCTCTTCGCTATCTTCATGTGTATGTCGATCTTATTCGTACCCCCCGTCCAGTGCTAAATTGTCTGTGTGTAGCCACAATTCCGGCGGCATCCCTCAGCAACCAGTTGCAGGTTCAGTTTATCAATTTCAGGAATATCTACGAACAACGGGAGAAACAGAGCAAGATGTATTCCTGGGTTCCGATGATTGCCACTAGTATCGTGAGTAATTTTGTACACCCAACACCGCATCCAATTGATTGTTCCCACAGTTGGTTGAGCTTCCCTACAACATTTTCGGCTCCTCGCTATACTATTTGTGCTGGTATTGGACTGTCGGATACTCGAGTGTCGCCGATCGCGCCGGATACACAGTACGTTCACCCTGTGACGAAAGTAGGATGACCCAACTGACATGTTGCATAGTTCCTGCTCCTCTGCGTTTGCTTCCCGCTGTACTACACAACGTTCTCTCAAGCAGTCGCAGCCATGTCTCCGAATGTGATGATTGCCGGACTACTGTTCAGCTTCTTCTTCTCGTTTACCATGAACTTGTAAGTGTTTCGTGTTGTACTCCATGTTGGGAACGTTAGCTAACGCCTATCCATAGTAACGGTGTGCTTCAACCTTTCTCCCAGCTCATTCCGTTCTGGCACTGGATGTGTAAGTGATATCAGTAAAACGATAGAAAACTACTAACTAAAATTACCTTAGATCGTCTCTCCCCGCTCACCTACTTGATTGAGGGGTTGCTAGTCAACGGTATCGGTAAAATGGACCTTCAGTGAGTCTATTTACCCAATAGGTGCATCTATATTCCTAACATATAATCCAGATGCTCAGAAACCGAGATCCAGACCATCATTCCGCCGTCTGGCCTGACATGCCAATCGTATATGAACGAATATATCACAAAGGCTGGAGGATATTTGTTGAACCCGAGTGACTCCTCGAATTGCCGCTTCTGCCCTCAGAATACGACGGATACCTACTTGTGAGTATCAATATCATACCGCTCCTTAGCCCACTCATGACAATCATTTCAACAGGCTCTCGCTCAACATGTCGTACTCTCACCGGTGGCGCGATATTGGCATCATGCTGGCCTTTGCTGTGAGTCTCTTCCTATCTTACACATCGAAACATGTTTACTTACGATTATTGGCCAGGGCTTCAATGTTGCATTGGTCTTTGTATGCACTTACGTATTCCGCATCCATCGTGGAAACCCGTTGGCTGGATTGCGTCGCAAGGTTGCCAAGAAGTAAACCTGGACTCTTTTTTATGTATCATTCCATTACTTAGTATATATTGGACACCGTATCGCTTTGATTCGCTTTCTTCCTTGATTTAACCTGCTGGCACCGCTCTACTTGCTTTCCTTTCACATGCCCCTCATTCCCTAGATTTGTAGAATTGAGTTTGGAACTAGCAGCACACCTTTTTATCATTCAACTTAATAGATCTGCTTTGGCAAGGTTGCCAATTATATCGAATATCACATACATGTGGAATGCAATAGCCCGTCCAACAACTTACACCAAGAACTGCGAATGTGCCTACTAGCACATATACAGGTGGACCCAGCTGGCATAACTTCCCTCCCCACATAGTAAATAATGTTCGGTAAGTCATAAGGAAACATCAGCCCCAGAATTGTGAAATATTCATGGGTGGATATGTCGCCCACTTAGATTAAAATGTGCACTGCGAAAGAGCAGTTTGATTGGTCTTTAGATGTTGATGGAGATAAATTGTGAAGACCCAAAGGCCTTATAAAAAATTAGGATCGCGCTCGTGGCCGACTAGTGGGCACAAGACTTATGAGTGTCAGCAGTCGTGATGGTTGGTCAAATGTATTACCATATTTAGACAAACTTCATGCTTCAATATTAATGCGTGGGACACAAACTCAGCAACGGGTGAAGTTCATCGTTATCACCTAGGAGGTTTAATATACTCTATGCGATGCAATAGGCTTTATCTTTAAATTTCAAATCTCAACGGACAGTGATGAGAGAGTGAGGCCAACCGTGGCAAGCGAACCAAAATCCTTCTGCTTATCTCCTTGCATGTGCGGAACCACATTTGTGCAATCGACGGGGTGGAGTGGGCAAGCGACTCCGGATCCGCAGAAACTTAACATTGTGATCAGTATTGTTATGAACCCCCTTAAGCGCCCAGCGTGCAGAGCATTATCCCAACAGTTGCTCACCCAACTAATTTCGCCCTTTTGGGAAACATAGATGATCTTCCTATTAAGAGCCTTGGTTTAAGCCCCGGTCCCACCATCTGCTGTCGTCCAGGCTAGGGGACATGTAGCGCCCAGCGCTTAAGGGTTCAGAACATCACGGTGAACAGCCTGCAGTGCACGTGAATGGGTACCAATCCGATGGCAGTGTATCCAAAGGCTTTTAAGCCAATTCCCCATCCCCTCCCCCTCCAGAGATCCCCACTGTTCTCGCAGCAACAGTGACTATATCGTGAGATCTAAAGCTAGGACAATTACACTCTCCCATACGATAACTACCCCGTACCTTGGTCTCATTGGTTTCCCACCATGGTAGATAAGACCCCGGACCAGAGCTCACTCCCCACGCCCCCATTCCCTATATCCGAGATGGAGGCAGAATGCTATTATGCCGGCCGACCCTCCAAGCTAAGATTAGTAGCTCGTACCGGCAACACCCCATGGAAGCCACCTACGGGCCCGGAAGCGCACACGACGTACAAAAAACTCTTCCCTGTTGGCAACCACGCGATTGGTGATGTCTGGAACGATGGTTTACCTCTCAAGGTCTCTAAACTTCTAGATGCTATGGAGGTGAAGTTCACCAGCATTGACCTCGTCCGCATCGGAAACCCTGAGAAATACCTCCCCCCTGTTATCCTCTGGATCGGCGTGATCCCTAAATCTCTCTCCAGTGACCATGGCTTCGTCGTGGCCACTCAGTGCCGGAGGATTCTTGAAGAACACAATATTACCGATGTAGAAGTCGAGATCCGCGAGTCTGTTGTTTGGCCATCATTTGATATTTAAGAGCCAAGGTGATTCATAAATTTAGTACAGTAGACCAAGAAATTGCGAAAGAGCCACTAGCCCGAATTTGGATGTAAAAAAATTAGTTTGTATTAGTAAAATGCATAAATTAGTGTGCCAATAATACGGCGGTACTGCATACTGTGGATCCATTTCTATACTTTTATTTATCTGAACGTCGTTCCACGAGAAATTTCAAAGCATCATACACGGGTGGGCTACACTGAACCTAGAAGCTCCCGAAGAGCCCAAAGGTACACCTGCGCCCAGCCTGTATCCAATGATCATTGCATACCTTGTCTAATCTGTAGCTGGTAGTACCGCAGATTCCCCTTGGACTAATATCATTGGTGGAGGCGCGCACGACAGAGCCTTACCCGCTTATTTGACTACCACCTGATCTATATATGGCTATGCATTGTGCGCGTATGCGCTACTGTTGCCCCAGAATTTCGAAGTGAGGGTTGGTCGAACCGGAGTTTGCCAACTCGGAGCTTGGCGAGACGTGGAGGCGCCGCCACATGCAATCACCCTCATAACTGGCCTCTGACCTTTTCCCGACATGCACTGCTCTATCTATAAGGTAACTTGCGTATATCTCTGAAAGCTGAAAGCTATCATGTCATTGGTTTAATAGTTGGCTGCTTGTATGCGCTCCTTTTAATTAAAAGTCGAATCTTGATGCGTCTGGAACCGGCGCTTATATAAATATCATCCGAATCAACATATCTGAGATCGAGGTGGTCACTCAATTCAGTGTCCAACTCTGATTGAAAACTAGCTCATCTCCAAAGCTACCTCGATAAATCGAACGGCCTATCCTTTTTTTTCTGGTTCTAGAACTAGCCATACGCAGAAATTGATATACAATATCGATGGGCCGAGCAGCAGGGGGCTCGGAGTGACCGGCGATGGCTGGTACTAAACGGGATATCCAGGTCCGAGCCGACGTCGTGATGAGAACGAGTCACACGACAGCGCGCCAGTGGCATTGATGATCTTGGTCTGGCGCCCATCGTGCCGGATGTGACCGCGAGGTCCCGGATCCAGGAAAAGGTTTACCTCGTTCCCCAAGTTTACTGTATCCCTTTTCGTTGTCTCCAGATATTAAAGTCCCAAAATTTTTCCAGCCTGGCATAAATTTACTATAGCCTGGTGCCCTACAGTTACTGCGCGCGCACAATCGTGATACCACGTTTCATATGCATCTTTGGCATATTAGAGTTGGCAGGCTCCGGCATTAAATATATATTGACGTGGCTGTATGCAGTCCTGCACCTATCTTGCAATTGCAATTAGTTAAGGTCAATGAATTGGATCACAGGTGTTCTTCCTCCAATTGACTCTGCCAAAAACAGGTCCGCCTTTGAGCGACGTTCATCTTCTTGGCCGAGCCATATTGTGTACAATTTAAAGTGGTTCAGTGGGGAGTTCTAGACCAAAGGCACAACAACGAATGAGCCGGCGGCCTGCTCCGACGATCTCGTCAACGATGGCACTTGCCCTGAATAATACAGTCCTTCGCGGATATGGTAGCAAGTCGATTTGCGGCAGAGAATAATTTGGGTATACTGTAGAGCATTAATATAGCAGCCTACGTACAGCCCACTACTAATCCCGTCCCAATAGAAAATGGTCGTCTACCAGTAACTGAGTATATAATAACAAAATGACCAAAACTTTGGCCATTTAGATTTATTCTACGTGATCGCAAAGCAATGTGGCTTGTGTCGGTTTGGTTCCGTCCGCGTACATTTCATTCCCAGGTTATATGCGCCAATACATTCTACATATGATGCACAAAAATGTATCCAAGATATTGATTTGTAAATGCAGGACATTCTCCGATGAATACACCAAAAATAACCTATGGCATCAACCCCGAGATCCTCCAGCCCAGCACCGAAGCTGTCACCATCACTACCCACACAAAGTAACCACCTAACCAGTTGTGCTCCGCTGAAAGCGCGAAAAGGGTGCTAACAGTTACGGGTGCGAATACTCGTGCTATACACAATGATAATTGGTTTAGACCATTGCAGGATCCGAGGGCGCGCTGATCTGGGGCCGATTTTTGCGCAATGACCAAGTTCATCCTATTGAATACCCTTTTCAACATAACTGGCCGCATATAATATAAATTGTACTCACGCATAGGCCATGCATGCAAACTTGGTCAACAGTTGAACCGTCCAAATACCAACCCAAATAATCGCCGAGGCCTGGATGCTGAGCGGCTGCTCACCATTATTGGACGAGATACGCGCAATGCCATTCAGGATGGGTGGGATAGCGTATCCAATTGGCCAAAGCATCATGCACGTTTCAAATACCTTGGCGGGCTTGCATTGACGGAGGAGATAGGGCAAGACGAGGATCTGGAGTGCAAAGCTAATAATGCCGGCAGTAGTGAGCACGAATCCGATCTCTGCGGGCTATTGATGCCATTAGATGGAATGTTATAGCCAGGTGTGGGCGGGACAGACCTGAAAACCCAACCCGCCATACTGGATCTCGCTAAAGATAAAGTACCAGCTGGTCAATCAACTGGTATCGCTAATTAATCTGGTAGGAGAACCCACGTGTACGCAAACAAAACAAAAACGACCACGAAAGATTCGGCCAAGAAGCTCAGAATCATTGATGACCGGTATAATCGCCATAAATGGGGAAGCTTCAAGAGTTCCCGGGCTGTCCAGTTGTGCGGTTCTTCCTCTTCACCGCCGAGCAGGGCGTCGGTCTCGTTGACGCACTTTGGGGGGAGATCTTCGCCCACGCGAGTCGATACACTTGAGTGCCTGGATCGTTCTGGTTCGGGTGCATTGTTGGTGCTGGCGCCCTGGCTGGACCCTGTTGGTCTGGACGTTAGAAACCACCACTTTGGGGGCGATCAAGATTCATCTCGATCTTACCGCGCTCACATGTTCGTCCCCGGGTACCATAGAGCGAGTTTGGAGTCGAGGTACCACTGCCATCGAGAGTCTTTCGGCCGACCTTTAAGGGAAGTGTCTAAAGAGGACATGTGAATAAATAGTAGGTATATGCTCTTGAGACAACCTGCCTCGCTCATGAAAAAAAGCACAAATATAAAGGACGTCGTTGCAATGAGACATGTTGTCATACTTGGGAGCATATATGGGTATTTGGCGAAGATACCACGAAGGAACGAGGGGATCAAGTGCGGAATGTTCTCGTTTGGATTAACAAGCGCGCCACCGAGCAATGGGCTGTCATAATGAGTACGGGAATCACATCGACGATCTGGCGAGGAACTTACCCTATCAGCGATCCAATGGGATAGCAGAGTCCATAGATCGGGTAGGCTGGGCGCGGAGTGATCAAAAACGGAAAGAATCTCGGAGACTCAAAACATACCAGCAGCTTGGTTCGTAGTGTCGGTGATTTCGCCCAACACAGAATGGAGTACTCTATCATAGGGGGGTCAGATGGGCGAGCACAATACGGCCGGCAACCGAAATACCCACGCAACATATCCCGAAAGCAGACCCGCTACACATCGATAAGTCATGTATTTGACCGGCAAACGGCGTTAACGACTCACCCACTGTGCGAGATAGCACCATGTGGACAAACGAGTTCGACAGGCCGAAGAGAGCGGCGCTGAGTGCGACTCCAAAGGTCCCTAGGAGGATAACCGGTTTCCTGCCGATTCGGTCTTGTGCGAGTGAGTCAGCGCCGAGTTAGAATGGCCGAGCAACTTACCTGAGAGTGCGCCATAGCTGTAGATGGTGAACAATTGCGCAAACGCAAAAGAACTATCAACCAGGCCAGAATAAAATCCGACTTTCTTGGGATTATCGGTGACACCAAGGTCCCATACCATTTGATTCACATAGGGAAAAATCTTGGGGCTGCGGTCAGACCAGCCAGCGCAACGGCTTCAAAATTAATTTAAAATCATACCTGGGTGTACGCAATCGGCTCGGAGACACGGGCCACACATACGCTAAGAAGCTGCATACGCGGAATGGGTGTCGACTCGAGGAGCTCTTGTGGCGACTCTGGGTCACGAAGGGGGTTTCCTGGCCGGTCAACTGTGCCATCTGGGGATCGTGAGGGGGTCATTAGCACTAGAGACAAGCAGCTCGTCAGCGAGGAAAGAGCAAGGGAAATGCAGTTCTGACTATGGCGGTCGTGGGCGGTCGTGGTCCGAGTGACATGGGCGGAGACTCTTCATTAAATGACTAGGCATGGCTGTTTGGCTCGATTGTGGGGGTCCGGATTTTTCTGTAACAGCGCCTGAATGAGGTAATATTATCAAATACCAATATCACGTGACCTGAGTCTATCGGCTCGCAACCGAAACGGCAACTTATTGTCCTGCATAAGCGCCGGGCGGCTCGGTCATGCGGATGCAAAAAATTGGTCTCCCGTGGCGAGCCGAGGGCAAACTTGCGACCACCATCTGCCTTGTTGCGACGTCCCATAGCACGTCACAAATCTTATATCCAAGCACAGTCGGCACATTAGAGTCGGCCACTTGGATCCAGCGTTTTTTCTACAGTTATGTCGACGTGAGTCTTGTTGATCACCTGAGATGGCATAGGGTTAATGGGCATGGATCGATCCAGCGAAGAACTCCAGGATGTGGCCGCGAACGAGATCGAGTCTAATTGGGATCAAGTCGTAGACAAGTGAGTGAGAGTGTACCAGTAGTTATGTGTCTAATTGTGCTCATTTCCTTTGTAGCTTTGATAACATGGAGCTCCGCCCAGAACTGCTTCGTGGAGTATATGCATACGGGTCAGTACAATTCGCCTGCTTCTCACGACATCGATCTCAAGTCAATTCCAGCTTTGAGCGTCCATCTGCTATTCAGCAGCGCGCCATCGTCCCGGTCATCAAAAATCATGATGTCATTGCCCAAGCCCAGTCTGGCACCGGGAAAACAGCAACGTTCTCCATCTCCATTTTGCAAAAGCTCGATTTATCCGTCAAGGGCACCCAGGCTCTCATCTTGGCGCCCACTCGTGAGCTTGCTCAGCAGATCCAAAAAGTCGTTGTCGCGCTCGGCGACTACATGAATATCACAAGCATGGCTTGCGTCGGTGGCACCAACGTCCGCGATGATATGAGGAAGCTCGACGAAGGCTCTCAAGTTGTAGTTGGTACTCCCGGTCGCGTCCACGACATGCTCAACCGTGGCGCACTTAAGTCTGGAACGATCAAGATGTTTTGCTTGGACGAGGCCGATGAAATGCTTAGCCGTGGATTTACCGAGCAAATCTACGATATATTCAAGTTCTTGCCTAACGATACCCAGGTAGTTCTCCTCAGCGCAACCATGCCCGCGGACGTCTTAAAAGTCACCGAGAAGTTTATGCGCGACCCCGTTCGTATCCTGGTCAAACGCGACGAATTGACACTTGAAGGTATCAAACAATTCTACATTGCCGTCGAGAAGGAAGAGTGGAAACTCGACACCCTTTGCGATCTTTACGAGACAGTCACGATTACCCAGGCTGTCATCTTCTGCAACACCCGCAGAAAAGTCGATTGGCTTACTCAAAAGCTCACTGAACGTGAGTTTACTGTCTCTGCCATGGTATGTATTATGTGCACCTTAGGTGACTGGATATTGAAATATCTCCCCAGCATGGCGACATGGAACAAAATGTTCGCGAGGGTATCATGAAAGACTTCCGTGGCGGTACTTCTCGGGTCCTGATCACGACTGACCTTCTCGCTCGTGGTATTGACGTACAACAAGTGTCACTTGTCATCAATTACGATCTCCCCGCGAACCGGGAGAATTATATCCATCGTATCGGCCGTGGTGGCCGCTTTGGTCGCAAGGGTGTGGCCATCAACTTTGTCACGACTGACGATGTGCGGATGCTGCGCGATATTGAACGTAAGTGCCTCAGAACCTACTCATCCCATCGACCCTAACCCTGCCGGCGTTTCAGAATTCTACAACACCCAGATTGACGAGATGCCTCTCAACGTTGCCGACCTCATCTAAACACCCTTTACTCAAATTTTAAATTGTTGTACTTGTGCACGTAGACGTTGTTTGATTAAGCTGGCGAATGGAACGTGGGTCTAATTCGAGCTCTTCTATTGTTTGTTTTTTGTGCTGCTATTGTTGCCTGAAGGATTGTTTCATACGCATACTTATTAGCACGGCATGTTCGTCCTGTCTTGGCAATATATTCCCATTTAAGGTATTTGTAGCAGACTATACCAAGAATAGGACTCTATTGACCGATTTCCGCGGTTTCAAGGCATCCCTTTTTGGCAATGCACTTAGCTTTAGTATCAAGCCTCCGCGGAGTGCTAGTCTATCGAGCTCAGCATAAATACACGGTGGTGAATCTATGTAAACCGAATACGGTCAACAATCTCCAGCGCGCGCTCATACATCAAATTGGCGCAGCATCAAGCTGTGGGTCAGTTGAATAGGATGTACGGGAGAAAACGGGTAATTCCAGCCCCTCTTTACACCAAAAAGAGAGGAGAGCACTAGGAGCAACGAGACGCACGGGCAGCATACAACTCAACAATCCTTATATCGGGTCAGCAGCAGAAATGGAATGACAAAGAGCAATGCTAGTCGCTAGGCGCTTAAAGCGATGCTCCACTCTCGTTGGATGCGCGGTGGGTCCATTCGGCAAACGCGGCACGCCCAGCCGGCAACCCCCCACGATGAAATGCGCCCAATCCTATGACTCGCTTGGTAATAAAACGACGCTGGGAAACTAGCACTCAACCTCCACTTGCTTTCTCCTCCAATGGCGTCTCTGGTTCCTCCCCGTCCGTCTTCTGCACCGCGAAGTGTGGTCGAGAGCGCAATCAGTACTTCCGCAGATGATGCAGAGGAGAGGACAATCAGGTCTACTGATGACTATACTAGGCAATCCAAGCTCGTCGAGAATTTTGGGAACGAACCCAAGATACCAGCCAGTGACGCCCTTCCCCGCGTCTCCATCGGAGACATTGCCAAGGTGGAAAGCAAAGGGGCGTGTGCAGCTACAGGAGATGACGACTTTCCCGAAGGAGGATTACGAGCCTGGTTGGTTGTTCTAGGCGTGAGTCATTTCTAGTTACAATGCTTAGATATGGTCGTATCTGACTTTTGGGTTGGTGCGCGTGTGGGACGTAGGGCGTATGTGTAACTTTTGGCACGTAGGTGTTTTGTTCTTTTTCTCTTCCCATTCCCTCGACTCTCCCCGCCTCTGTGTGCGCGCGTGTGGTCAGCGTCGCTTGATCTCGGGTATTTTCATGGTACTGATTCTTGCGTTTGGCTCTTAGGTTCGGTTTTGTAAATACTTGGGGAGTGAGTAGTAATTGTAGCCCCTGCGTTTTGAGAGACTGACTGACGCGACTGTGTATAGGTATTCCAAGCCTACTATCAAGAGACGATCCTTTCAGACGTTGCGCCCTCCAAAATGTTTGTAGCATTGGTTTCATTTTATGTAAGTTTTCTCGGCTGACGCTATTTTCAGCGCGTGGATCGGTTCCGTTCAGTATGCATTGGTATTTCTGCCCGTAAGTGTTGATGTCACAGTTTCCCACAATCGGGCCGCTGATCACCCTGTGTTCCCAGGGTCTATTGACCGGCAGACTATTTGACCTGGGGTATTACCGCGCCCCTCAACTCATGGCAGCGGCGTTGCTCATTGTTGGAACGTTTTTGGCTGCCGAGTGCAAAGAATACTGGCAGTTTTTGCTTTGTCAGGGTATTGCGATTGGAGTATGTCTCTTGTGTTTGTTGGGAACTGCGCATTTACGTGGCAACCTTTAGCTTGCATCCGGCTTCCTGTTCGGCCCGACGATTGCGGTTGTGTCACATTGGTGTAGGTGCTTACGCTCATACCATATATGCGTTCTAATTTTGGCGCATGACCGTAGTCCGTGCTCGTCGCGGCTTGGCTCTTGGCGTGCTTGCATCGGGGTCCAGTATTGGTGGCACCGTGCTCCCAATCACCGTGCGAAAGCTCATCCCGATCATTGGCTTCAAATGGGCCATGCGAGTGTATGTGTGGTCATCGTCGCTTGCTTGCTGTACCTAATTAAATATTCTTTCCAGGACCGGGTTTATCCTCCTCTTTGTTTTGAGTATTGCTACTCTCACGCTTCGTCGCCGTCTCCCGCCCAAAAAAGTTTCCGGAGGACTGTTGAACTTGAAGTCCTTCCTCTATATCCCTTATACCCTTTACGTACTTGCCTCTGTAGTGTCTTTCTTGGGCTTGTATACCGGTGAGCAGTTGCAGTTTACTTTGGAAGCAGGTGGATTCTGACGGCTGCGCGGTTTGGTAGTGTTGACGTATCTTGAGGTGTACGGGAAGGAAATCGGTATCTCAGAAGATTTTGCCATCTACCTCATCCCTATCGCCAATGCGGCCTCGCTCATTGGGCGCGTTGGATCCGGCGCTGTTAGCGATCGCATCGGCCCATTGAACACCCTGATTCCTAGTACACTGATTGCGGGAGTGTGCACCTACGCTTGGCCATTTGCTCGTGACCAGGGTTCTTTGATCGGCGTGGCCTGCATTTACGGTACCGCGTGCGGGGTGTTTGTTGGAATGCTGGCCACACCAGTGGCAAAAATGGGCGGCATGGAAGACGTAGGCCGTAGGACCGGCATGCTCATGACCGTCGCTGCTATTGGTGCTGTTGCCGGACCACCCATTTCGGGCGCTATTCGGAGCAGCACAGGTACTTTTGTTGACGTAGGGTATTATGCTGGTAAGTAGATCAATGGTTCAACATGTGTTTTCTGGGTGTTAATTCGAGGATACTCTAGGATCTATGATCATCGTTTGCGTCATAATAATGATTGGCGTCAAATATGTTGCGCTGGGCAAGTTTACCGGGAAATTCTAGCTTTGTTTCATTTTGGGGTTTAGAACTTCTTTTCATAGACTTTCATTCGAACGACTCCTGTTGCACGATTCTTTGTTCATGACACGATTTATGCACACAACACAATATATTTATTTTGAAGATGGTAGTCTGGGTTTAAAGCCGGTTACAACTGTGGCCCAAGCCACACGGGTGGGATACACGGTGGCTGGTTTCATTATATGCTATTAGTCCGCCTGGATAAGTATTTTTTGACACGAAATGTAAGTATATGCGATTAAACCGAACAACCACAACTTGGATGAGTACTAACTAATTTCAACTGGGTGGGAGCCTTAACGATGCACAGCAACGCATTTATCATTCTTACTCGCCGCCCGATAACGTAAAACCCTATCACAGGGTGCCATAAACGTTGTAAGACGAGTAATAATTGATCTCCGGGGGTGGTCAAACACTAAAAAGGCTTCGAGGCTGAGTCTGAGCTAGGTCTCCGGATCAGCCATACCCCTGATCAGGATAACCAAAGTATAAATTACGTATCGTGCATAGGCGTCGAGGGTTCCCTTTGGATAACCCTCGTGCCCCTCCGAGTCGAAGTTTGGTACATTCGACGTCGGCACGATTTATCTCTGGATCGCATTAGGAGCGGTTCTATTTGCCCGTGTATATGCTCTTCGGGAGCGTTTCCTACCTCCATTTCTGCTGTGGTAAACTATCTCCAATGGGGAGTTGCCAAATGTGACCTAGTATTCAACTTCCGAAGATATGACCGAAGCGATGAAAGCAGCGAGGAAATCAAAAGATATGACTTGTGTTGTTTTTGGGAGATCCAGTGCCGTGGGGCAATACACCGTCCGGGCCGGGTTCTACCAGCGCATGGAGTAATCATGGTCTGTATCATCAATCTTGCTTACCCTAAACCTACCGAGGACTTGAACGCCAGTGCACTGGCATCGGATTATATCCCCCGCCTCGAGTTTGTTCGGGTAGACGTAACCAACTATGGCTTCGTCGAAGGTGCCATCGGAGGACAAGGGTCTTTCTCCATACAGCTATAGCCCTGAGGCGGCACGAGATATCCATAACACTTAACTATTAATATTAGGTGAACATCACGGCAACGAATGAATATCCTCCGGATACCTCTGGAGCTTGGGACCGTTCGCAACCGTGAACTCTTGTGCGCATCTAACTATAACATAGTTACCCTCATTCGCTCCATGATATTTTTGCGTCTTGGATTAATGGGCCCTCGGAGTCGAAATTTATTCGGGAACGACACATTAAAAGTGCCTACACCTGGGAGCCAGTATAGGGCTAGCAAACGTGAAGCAAATATAGTTTTTTTGGACTGAACATAGCGGTAAACGTGTTCCAAAGGCCTAGGGCGTACTCACCGGCAGGCCAAGAATGCAAGTTATGAAAAGTCTTGTTGATTAATATTGCTACTGAGCTCTTTCCATTGAAGCCCATCCTCTCCCAAGTTTCATTCGATTCTATTGCAGGCGGCATATTGTTTTAAAATTTCAAGTAGCCAACATAAGGGCAGAAACTAATATTGGTAAGCACTATTTCCATATCTTTTGTGGATCAGATCTCTATAATTCATGAAGCCGCCATTATACAGCTTTTCGCACCCAAGGCCTACTTTCCAGTGCGCTAGCTGTCTCTCGGCATAATATCTAGAATTACCTGTCGTCAAATGTCGCATCTACCTCAATGGGCCATAAATTCCAAACTAATCAGCAATAGCTCAGCACATGTGGGCCTGTATCTCATGTGTATTATTGCTGACGACAACTGAGCGCGAAAGGTGCTTAGGTGAGTGGAATTTACTGAGTGACATGACGTTGATGTTCCTATGATTTGGATTTACTTTATGTATGCTATTCTTACAGCTATTAACACCTGAATAGACAATCTAGTAGGCTATGAATAGGTGCGTTCTGAGGACGGCTTGTGCTCTAGTAGAGATAAATGTTAGTGGTGTATAGATGGCTATGTTCACGAAGCGTCGTTGCGTATGGATGTAGGTGGTTATATATAGCTCACAATACACGTTGGTACGTCATTCCCACGTGACTGTGGGGTGCCGTTCAGTTGGCGCCGTTGACCTCGAGGCAAGCTGCCAAGTGCAAAATAAATCTGGGCTGCTACGCATAAGCGTAACACGCGGCATCCTCGCGGTCTTGTTTTTCCTTTTGAATACTGTTATACCTTCACGGGAGCTACTCGCCCCCTTCTCACGACCGCCACTCTACGACCTTACACGACCATAAATCTGCGCCTCTACCTATTTGCATTTCCCAGTGCTGGTTTAACGTCTCTGCCGGCTAATTAGAAGAGCTCGAAAGCCGTTATTTTTCTTACAAACCTCTATTGCCTCGCATTCGGACCTAATATTGCTCACGCCCGATCAACTGAATATGCCGCTGAACTCTGGACTCACCCTGGCGCTTCGAGGCTTTCTCCTCGCAGGTCACATTGCCGCGGCACGAGCTAGGCGGTGGACTGTGAACAACGATTGCCCATTCACTATCTGTGGGTATCAAATAGCCTCTCAGCTCCTGGCGTCCTCACTAACTCTGACGATTTTTCGTCACGCTAGGGCCTGCTATCTACACTCGGAACACGTCAACAGTCCCCCTTACAGGTGTTGAAACCGGATGGGAGGCATCAGCTGGCAGTTCACGTTCTTTTGTTGTACCGGAAGGTGAACCGATTTATTATTTTCATCGGCGCTGGGAGTTTTGAACTCTATCATTTATCCGCGTCACCAATAGGTTGGACAGGGGGTGTTATCTGGGCGCGCCGTAATTGTGACTTTTCTTCGGGAAATAACCCCCAGGATACGAACACAACTACCGGGGGTTGTGTCTCAGGCGGTTGTCCGGGTGGGCTACTTTGCACTGGGCTTGGTACTTCGCCAACCACACATGCCGAATGGACGCTGGCTCCTGGAGATGGCTCTGGCGCAGATTATTATGATGTCTCTATAGTGAGTCGTTTTTTTACGGTTGACTTAATGAGCTATATTCCCACCATATTTTTGGGCGGTTGGTATTCATTGTGTCTCATCCACATCTGGCCTCGTGTTTTGGTTCTCACGTTTTGATTTTCTGATAGGTCGATGGTTTCAACCTTCCGCTTCAGATCCTTCCAAGTGCAACGAACTGCGGCATTGCGGAGTGTGCAGCAGATCTCAATGCAAATTGTAAATCTCGATTGTACTAGGGTGTTCGCCTCGATGATCTAACTAGCTTCCAGGCCCAGACCCTCTTCGTGGCCCTTTTGCTCCCAATACTACGGTGCCAATCGGATGCAAGTCAGCGTGCACCGCAAACCTCGATGGGACACCAAACAATAGCGCCGCGTGCTGTACAGGCCAGTATGCTGCACAAGGGGCGTGCCCATCCAGTGGGGTTCCGTTTTATGACTTTTTCAAGAAGGCGTGCCCCTTCACATATGCGTACCGTGAGTGGACTCTTTGTTCGTGTATTATAAGAGTGGTTTTAACGGGGCTCGGAACGCAGCTCAAGATGTAACTTCTGGTACTTCGTTGCAAACATGTCCAGGTTCTAGCTACGCAGATTATACGTTAACCTTTTGTCCACCGTCTGCGTTGGCGTCGAGCACTGCATCCCAGAGCATCTCTGCCATAGCCACTTCTGGTACGATTACGGGCATTCCTTCAGCAACCAACTCAGCGACGACCGCATTTACGACCGCGAGTTTACAAACCACCATTGTGAGTGGGTACCTTGTCGAAATGAGTTCATGTCTCAGTCTTCCACCCATTAGATTCCTTCAAACGCTAACAGTGCAAGCTCAGTTGCTATAATAAAGGCTGGGCTTGTTGTGGGGATTGCTGTAAATGTATTCGGGTCTATACTTTAGCTCCTTTCATAATTTTGGATATGCTGAACATTCCTTCGTCGGCTGTCAGCGTTGTAGTTTTGAATTTATGGTTTATCGATAGGCGAATTCATCATGCGTTCTAGATCACTTTACTACGACCAATCAATATATCAAATAGAATGAATGGTGGGTGTAATTATTACTCAAAGCGTGACAATGTTGCGAGCTCGAGCTCAAGAAAGAGAGGTATGTGCCGCAAGTTTGAAACGATTCAGCCGATCAAATCCATCCAGAGTTGCTGAAGCCTCATTTTTACCCCTTCCCAATTATCCATGGCGGGCCGCACGTCAAGGTAAAACGAAACGTTGGGCTGCGACTCCGATCCAGGAGGCGAGGATCGACCAGTGTAAAAGTCGATTACGTATCGCATTCGCGTGCCACACCGGTCGATCACCCAGTCATGGCGATCGAATGGAGCCTGATACCTACAACGTGTATTCATATCAACTCCTATCAAAGGGCACAGCTCTCAAGAAAATAATTACCCCAACAAAGTCTTAAACCACGCCTTGGGAGTTCGATCACTTGGCCTGCCTTTAAAACTGACAAGCTTAACTCCTCCACATGCTTCCGCTCCCCGTCCAGCTTCCCAAGCCAAGAGCTCACTCCACGCTCGCTCGTTTACCGCATTATGAATCGGAACGATTACGCGCATATCTGGTGCATGGGGGTTATGGTTTTTGCGGGTCATAGCGGTAAAGAATTGGGCCTCTGAAGGGTACATCCATTTTTGACCATCGAGTCGGGGGATGGAGGACGTTTCGCGCGAGGTTGGCAGTGGGGTTGGCGAAGCATTAGCACCAGGGACGGGAGGATGCCACGACGGTGGGGTAAGGTTGACCCATGTCGCGCGGCTTGTGTGGTCGACAGGGCACTTATTTGCCGTGGTCTCCTCTTCGTGAGAGCTCATGATCACGTGAGTGACGAGCAAGAAAACGATATTCACATTGACCAATCGCTAGTTCATCAGGGTTGCGTGCGAAAAAAATACGAAATCATACATATACATAGAAATAATGAGAAAAAGGGTATCCAAAGTAGGCGTCCGGCGAAAAGACGGATACACATTATTGAGCTGCTCGACCTTTGCCCTTCCCGAGCTTCTCTTTATTCGCTTGATCTTTGACAAGTTGTCGTGTCTCGTCAAGTGCAGATTCCCCCGTTAGCCCCTTCACAACTACGGCATGCTCGAACATAGACTTTACGAAGCTAGGCTTTACATCATATTCAGCGGCCAGGCCAGACCAGCTTGGTTCTTTAGCGGTCTCACCGAGGTCTTCTGACTCGTTCGACGATCCCTCGCCATCCTCACTTTCGGTCTCGGGGTTGAAAGCGATCGGAGGGAGTGGTAAATCTGGCTGGGTCACAGTTTCGACGTCAACATCCGGGTCTTCACCGGCCAATTCGTCCACATCTTCATCCGCTTGGTCAACGTCTTCATTCGCTTGGTCCATATCTTCATCCGCTTGGCTCATCTGGTAAGCGTTTACTTCAGACTTGTATCGGTCCAGCGCATCATCAGCATCTGATCCCAGAATTCTGCGATCCAGAATCTGGGCGTAGTCCTGTGAGCCCTCTCGAAACTCGGAATCATCAGCATTATCATCCTTTGAATGGGCTGCCTGCGAAGAGGAAGATGGGCGATATGTTCCATCACTTGAGGGTGGAGAGGGAGGGGAAGCACTGGAGGGCAAGCGTTGTTCGTTGGCTTGCTGTGAGGCGGAAATTCTGAAGCGCTCGAGTTTAGCTTTGCTGCATAGTTGCGAATGGGGGCTTACTTGATGGGTTCGCTTTTTTCAGGCGCTTGATTTGGTTTAATTTTTTTTCGAGACTGCGCATTTGATGCTATGGCAGACTGCGAGGTAGACGGTTCGCCCTTGGTGCCACCGGCGTCTTGCGCTTTGCGCTTCGACCTAACCTTTTGGCTTGGAGGTAGGCTGTTATCGATATCTTCATCCTCCATATTCTCTCCATCTGCCCCATCTGACGGTGGCAAGGTGACTTCCCGATAGGCTTTCTTCTTCTCGTATTTTGCAACGTGAGCCGTGATGAGAGGGTCAAAATGGACTCTCTTATTCTTGTATCTCTCGCGCCACGAATGCCAAGTATGCCTATGTGACCACGATGTGTATCGAGGCTAATTGAAACGTTGAGCAGAATTCGCACATTGGCGTCGAATAATAAACACCTACATCTTCGACCAATAACTGATATGCTTTATTGCCTTGCCTACCTGCTATCTTGTTCCCAAAGGTACGTGCCATCCAGGCAATTAGATAACCGTCATCCTCTTCAGTAAAATCGGTTCGAGACCTAATGAGATATGTAAAAGACGACCGAGCTATGCCAACCAGTGATGACTCACCCTCCGGGTTTCCTCCCTGTTTGGGTGGTCCGCTGCTCAGGTATCCTTCCTGGTTGGGAGGTCCGTCGCATAGGTATTATTCCACCCTTCTCAATCAACGCAAATCGTTTGCAGCTTATGCACGCTTCCAACCATTGAGGAGTTTCCATGATAAGTAGATTCTTGTGTCGTCGTCCCTCAGCTATTTTGTCATCCCAATCACGAGAGTGGATTAATGCTTGAGCTTGGCGAATGCTCGCATCCGGATTGCCACACCTGAGCTGTGGGAGTTTCAGTCTGTAAAACAATGCAAAATCAAAGATAACTGACCAAAATGGCATCTCTCATTTTCTCTCTCTCGGGGTCATCCAAAGATTCGTGTAAGTGGAATTTCACCGGCTTGTCTTGCTTCACGAAAAGCATCAAATCTGGATAGCCGACAATTTTGCCTCGATTAATGCTTTCCCTGACAAAGTGAAGTGAGACAACACGTCTAGTGGGCGTTGTGCGAGCAGAAATAAAGTTGGCACCATCTTCAGTGCGCGGGTCTACCAGAACATACCCCTCCTGCGGAGGGCTACGGACTACTTCACCGCCGCATGACTAAAATGCAAGCGAAACAGGAATTTCAGTTAAAGTAGGGAGCAATGATGGGCAACGACTCTCTACCTCTATTTGTTCCTCCAGTTCATCAATCACAGCCCGCGAAACATCTCTGTTCAAGATGTAGAACTCAATCGCAGTGCCATCCCTCATAAATAGCTTAGAATTGTCCTAATATTTGAGGTTAATGCTTTCTGAATGCCTGCAGAAATGTAGTGCCAAACGTACTTTGGGTTGCAGCTTTCTCGGTGCCACCGTTCCGCCCGCTCTGCTGCTCTGGCCATTCTCCAACATACTGTCATCATCGTCACTTTCACCATCGAATCGCAACGACGAAGCTCTGGAGCCTAGAACTTCACGGGCCATATTTTCCTGCCTTTGGTGAACCGAGCTCGATACTGTCGCGCAGGAGAATCAAAACAGAGCCCCCCATCACGTGACTTGAAACACGATCTCCAACGCGGCGCCTGACCAAATAAGACACGCCAAATCTTTACTTATTTATACCATATTAGCAGACGAACTGTGGGGCGTATACAACATGCGACAAACTCTAAACTTATTAACAGAAAATCTTTGAATCTAACCACCCTCCTTTAAATTTAGTCACGCTTCTTGCGAGGTGGGATGGCCCAGAACATTAGAGCGGAGAGCGAGGCGAGAATTATCTAAGCAGATGATTTAGCACTTTGGGCTGAAAGAAGCTGCTTCGAACTCACTATAACTGGGGGCAGCACCCGCAGCCCTGGACGAACCTTTCCCACAGCCACGCCAAAAAGCAACGGCCCCATTGTTGCGCCAACCAGACCCAACCCTAGCGGTGACGCTTCAGTATGCTAGTATACCTGGTTAGTTTATGAAAAAAAAACGTACCAATCGTAATCGACACAGCTATCCCCTTCAAGGAAGGTGGAACTCGGGATGAGATGATTGAAAGGATTCCAGGAGTGTTTGGGCTGATCATCGACCAGTGAGCAGTAGGCCCCTGTAGCGCGCATATACGTACCCCAAAAAGAACCCCGCAATACCAATCGCAATCCAGTTCGTTGCAGCAGAGCTTACTATCCAAAGCAAAACGATGGCCAAGCATAGGGAGGCCAATAGCACGGTATTTCCAACCCTCTCCCGAATGTGAACGAAGGGGAGCGAAAAGAAAATCCGACCAAGCGTAAGTCCTGGATTTGAATGTAAGCCGTAAGGTCCTGGTATATCACCTCCTACTCACCAGCCCAGAACATGGACAACTGGTACCGAGAAATATCCGGCCCTGATCCCTTAACTTCAATGAGGTAGGAGGTTAACCACTAAGCTCAAATATTGATAATCAGTATGCATACGAGCCCACAAATTAAGCTATTCACGTTGCTCAGCGTATCGGTGATCGCGAAACTGAGAATGATTAAAACGATTCCCACCCTAGTATATTTTCAATTTCTGACGGTAGTCATGGGTGATTAATGCACTAACCAGGTAATCGGCATGCGTATTGTTTGGTTGAACTTTGCGTGTACGCTTCGCCTTTCGGTACTTTCTTCGTCAGACGGGGCGATGTAGTACTTGAATAACATAAAGTGACATAAAGTGACGGAGATCGCTAGAGAGAATGGAAACCAATAGTAGAACTACGAGTAGTATAGTATTAAGTATTGATGAATATCAGCCGAGATAGATTAGAACATGATACATGACCTACGTTCCAGGACGTGCCGGCCTTAGCAAGTGCTCCAACTATAAATGGGGAGACTAGCTAGTGCTAGGGTAAGCTGCAATTACTCTGATATATAGCATGGCCATAGGATCTAGTCTGCTCACCGCTCCAAGCTACGCATGAGTTGTATATCAGTTGAGGCATTGCATATACTGCAAGAACCTACCCCAAAGAATGCATATAAGATGTTCATATATCGACTGTTTTCGAACTGTAGATCCACGGTGAAAATATTCACATGGAGCATTTCGGGGACTCACATGAGAAATGACACCAGTGAGGCTAGCCTCGTAGAACCCTCCACCAAACCCCATGAGCACAAGCCCAGCAATCACACCCGGGAATGGCGGAGAGAATGAAATCAATGCCGATCCTCCAGCGTATAAGAGCCCAGCTATCTAATTAACCAGTCGTAATGGGGCTAGTATTTAGGCCATGTAATCCACTTACTAATAACACCAAGCGCGTCCCAATAGCATTTTGAAGGAATGAGTTAAGCATGCACGAAATTAAGTAACTTGGGGGCTGTCAGATCGATTTTTTTTAATTGTGAGCGGGTTTTCTGCACACACCCTCCAAATCCGGCCAGGAAGACGAGCGAAACAACCGCATACGGCAGATCGTAGTGCTCTTGGATTGATGGAAGATTGGCTCCAGTAGCGGTGTCGTTGAGACCGACGGCAAACACACCCATACATGCCTAGTAGCATATGCACAATCAGGGACTACTTGTCGAATAACATCGGGGTGGGCTTACTCCTAGCAAGTATAAAATCCTATCCTCGACGAAAATACTTCCAATGCGAAGCCCAGAGATCTCAGAAGTACTCGGCCTAGTCTCAGTAAATCCTGGATAGTCTACATTGCCTGGAGGGGTGTCGCCGGAAAAATATCGTTCGTTTTCTACGAGTGTACTCAGACTTTGTAGATGGGAGCTTTGGGGTTGTGCGCGAGAATAACCACTTTCCAAAGCTGGAAGTACGTCGAGCTCGACTTGACAATTGGCGGTTTGGCTCATGATAATGATATATGCGCGCTACTACAGAGAGCGAGCGAGTGGTGGTGTGCGCGATCTGGTGGATATCTTTCCGATCGATGCTTGAAATAAAAGGCCAAATGTACGTAACGGGTACCCGTGTGACAACCTGGCATCGGGTCAACTAAAAAGAAGGCTGTTTGGATATAAAAACGTAAGAGAGGTCTCAGCCTCGATCGCGGTGAATGCGGGGTAAGTCAATCTCGCAAACAACGGCGATTTGATTGTATTAGTCGCATCTGGACATGAGGCGGTCACGTTGCGCCACACAGAGCCAACGTTACATATGGAAGGCTGCTGGACTCTAAGGCTCATGTAGTTTGATCCGAAGATGTGTACGTTTTGCCTATGCCTATTAGCTTAAAGCTTAAGTTAAATCACCTCCTATCCCTAGCTGGTGATATTGATTCACGACGTTGGAATCTCGAACCCATTTTATCTCTCCTATAGTGCAGGTGATACCAGGACTCCAAAGTTTCACTAATGGACATTAATATTATGAGCGTAGGGCGACCATTATCAATGAGCTCGAAATCGCATATCATATCAATTATTACAAAAAGGTATATTAATTATACCCAGTGGAGACATGCCTTAATAACAATACCAAATATAACATCGTCTTCAGGACATACACCCGCCTGTAGAGTTTTACTGTTCTACATGTTGTAAGAAGTATCAACAGCTAACATGAGGTCCGTTTCAATCAGCTGTCTCCATTTCCAAAGCCCAGGCTATACGGCCGGATCATGGGAACTCGACGAGCATTCGTAAATCTGTTTTAATCTCCGTCATCAAGTTCTTTGATTGGGGTAGTTTAATTACTCCTGTACAAATTCAGGCTCTGGTCATCCGTAGGAGCTCTAGACCCCAGCTAAATGCGTAGAGATTCCATACCGATAGGAGATATCGTAAAGTTACCATAAAAACGATAAAACGGGGGAGGGATGCGTCTTAGGGCTCATTTGCATACAACAAGTAAATTTGAAGCCAAGGTATAGAGCCAAGGTGCTCTGTGTTGGATACGGGAAACAACTATGCATTCTAACATTGTGTAAATTCAGTCGCGCTTCTCGCGAGAGGGGATGGCCCAGAAAGCCAAAGCGCAGAGCAAAGTAAGAACAATCTACTCATTCATATGAATATCTCACTCTAAAGGCTGCTCATTAACTATCACTCACTACGACGGGTGGGAACACACGAAGCCCTGGACTAATTTTCCCCACTATCATACCGAATACCATTGGGGCGAGCGTCCCACCGACTAGACCCAATCCTACCCATGACCTGAGCACCAACCTATACACAGATATCGAGCACGAAACGTACCAATGGTTATCGAGACCACTATGCCTTTTAAGGAGGATGGGACTCGGGATGATATTATCGAAAGGATCCCAGGAGTGTTTGGGCTAATAATCAGCCAATGAGATATAAAGAAAATGTGATTTCAATGCACATATACATACCCTAGAAAGAATCCTGCAACACCAATCGCAATCCAATTCGTCGCGGCAGAGCTCACTGCCCAAAGTAAGGCGATGGCCGCACACAAGCACACTAGTAGTATGTTGTTTCCTATTCTTTCTCGAACGTGAATGAACGGTAGAGAAAAGAAAATTCGGCCAAGTGTGAGCCCTGGATCCGAGGATAAGCAAGGCCTTAAACATCTCATGTACAAACTTACCAGCCCAGTATATAGATAACTGATATCGAGATATATCCTGCCCGGATCCTTTGATCTCAATGAGATAAGAGGTAAGCCACTATGACTCGGACGTATCAGTACGTGAAAGAGTCGTCGAGTTGATTTTCCCACATTAGTCAGTGTGCCATTGATGGCGAAACTAAGTATGATTAAGATAATGCCAACCCTAATTTTTGAAAGTAAGTGAACTCAATTTTGCTTTGTAAATGAAGGAAGATAGATAGACGGCTAACCAAGTGATTGGCATACGTATGGTGCGATTGAATTTTGAATGTGCTCCTCGGTGCTCAGTGTTTTCCTCATCTGATGGGGGAGCATAATGCTTAAAAAGCATAAAATGCCATAAAGTAACCATGATCACAAGAGAAAATGGGAACCAGTAGTACAGCTAATATGAAGTCATTCAACGTTATGGTACCTTGACATATATTTTATGCGGGTGGATCATAGACTTACATTCCATGACGTGTCTGCCTTGGCAAATGCCCCGATTATAAACGGCGACACCAGCTAAAGGTTTCGTATGTTCATATGTGAGGATATCACATTTTTATCATGATGGCAAGTTATCGTACTCACTGCCCCTAGCTGATTATAAACGCAATACGTTAGTCAAAGAATGGTGTGCCAGGAGCAGGATTCAGCTCACCCCAAAAAAGGCATACATGATGTTCATGGACCTGCTATCATCGAACTATATATGGACAAAACGTTGTCGTCAAAACTCGAATGGGGTACATTGAACACTTACATGAGAAACAACACTGGTAAGGCTGGCCTCATAAAATCCCCCACCAAACCCCATCAATGCGAGTCCTGCAACTACAACCGGAAATGGCGGGGAAAATGAAATAAGCAATGCCCCTCCGGCATACAGGAGCCCAGCCATCTGAATGTTTGATATAAGGAAAGTCTAGTATTTAAACCGCGTAAGTCACTCACCAGCAGCACTGCACGCGTTCCGATAGCATTTTGAAGAACGGAGTTAAGCATGCATGAGATCAAGTAACTTGAGAGCAGCCAAGTCTATTAGTTGATGGACTGAGATAGCAGTCCTAGCACATACCCCCCAGACCCAGCCAGAAAGACAAGTGAAACAACCGCATATGGCAAGTTGTAGCGCTCCTGGATTGATGGTAGATTGGCTCCAGTAGCAGTATCATTGAGGCCGACAGCGAAAACACCTATGCATGCCTGATAGTGTAGGTAAAATCGAGGACTCTTGATGAGATGATACACTAGGCGGGCTTACTCCTAGCAAGTATAAAGTCTTGTCCTCAACAAAAAACTTCCCAATGCGAAACCCGGAGACGCCAACAGGATTCGCTGGGTTAACCTCAGCATAGTCCAGTTGTGTTAAACTACCACGGAAGCTTTGAGGAGTATTGCCAGAAAAATATCGTTCGTCTTCAGTTACACCTACTAGCATTTGCGGGTGGGAGGCCCTAGTTGGCTCGAAGGAGTGGTCATACTCTGGGGCTGGGAGTACATCAAGGCTGACTTGACAAGTGATGGTTTGGCTCATTGGCGATTGAATCCGAGGCCCGTTGCTGTTGAAAGAACAGGCGGGTGGTCGTCGCTTTGCTGGCTGCAGTACTGCAAGAAAAAGTGGGTTTAGCGTTAGGTTCGAGGGTCCATCCTCGTGAGAGACCGTTGTTCTGGGTAACTGTTCTCCCTTCCCAGCCAGACTCACCCGAGTAATCTGTGTATGGATTGCACGCAACGTCCAGGATCCCAATATTACGCCATACTCTAGCATTTACCAATACACCTAAAATATGTAATCAGACACACTTTTCCGACATTATACTACGGCGGGATTACATTCGGCTTGCTGTAAAGTCCTTGGGGCTGTAAGTACGGGCCGTCTTCCCGAAGATTTCAGGGTGAGGGTCTAGGTCTAAGTAGATTACGTTTGAGATTATAGGAGACTTAAGCTTCGGAGGTTGAGCTCCGATCGATGCTAAAATTAATATTTCATGTTTGCCAAGCAGGGTGCATACCAAGTAAATATGCAATCCCAGGCAAACTCTTCACGATGCGTGGACGCACTATATGCGAGAAATCGATTTCTAATGCTGCCGTTGGTGGATTTCAATTTATGGAATAAATGGAATATCATTTTATAGTGTGGGTATTGCAAGGATTTGGAGGTGATTTTGGATTAATAGGATTAACGTACAAAAGTCCAACCAACTCTGGTCTCTGAATCATCCATCAACTAATACATGTACTAGGGGGGAACGTGTTAACTTTGTTGGATTGGCGTGAATCCCAGTGCTGCTACTTACGTTGATCCTGATACATCTGCCGTCGCATGGGGTCTACTTTAATTAGCTGCTCTGTGAGATCTCTGCATTCCTGGAGAAGTTCTGATTTGGAGCCTGGAACTTGGGTAGCCAACAATGTTTTGTAATGTACAAGTGCTTGCAGTGGCCCTTAGGACATCACCCTGTCAGCGATGCCATAATATACACGTGTGACTGACATTTGCTGTCTGTCCCAACTTCCGCCACGAGTTCTTCGATTGAGGCAATTTCAGACTTGACGGTACTGATGTCGTTGCCTAAACACCGGTTTGAATCCGTTTGAGGAGTGCCACTGTAGTACGAATTAAATAGCGAGCTTACCAGGACCGATGAGCCAGCGGTGGTAGAGCCAGGCACTCTGGTCACCTGGATCGGTCCATAGTGCATTTCTCACGAACTCAAACTCTACGTCTCTGTGAAACTCCCAAAAATGGCAAAGTTATAGTCCCACTTTACCTTGTGGTTTCGCGGACTCTTCCACATCTGGGTGACCTTTCCATATCACCCCTAGCACTTTGGTCCGCTGGTGCCACGCACTAAAGTTAGAAAAGTTCTGCTCGATTTTGCGCGTAGTATAGGCTAATTCGGACTCAGCGGGGCGACGGTCACATTCTGGCATCGAGGCTAGCACGTAACGCCTGTAGTCCCAGGCGTGGAAGTTCCGTGGGTCTCGGTCGAGCATCTTCTCCACGATGGCTAGTTCTCGTGCCCAGACACTCGACTTCCAGGATTTCTCAGCACCGTCCGGACCATCGGGGATATTCTCCAAGCACCAGCGCCGGTGGTTCCATAACCAATAAACCTTTGGGTGAACTTGAAGAGCAGCTAGTGTTAGGGTGAGTTCCCCGTCCAATGCTGCAAATACTTCCGCAGGGGAACTGATCCGAACACAAATTAGGGTCAGAACCGGCGTAAACTGGGTTCGTCCTCAACCTTTGTGGAAATATCCCATTCGTTAGGATCGTTCTTCGGAAGTTCCAAGCAGTATAAAGCTCAGGGTTTAAGCTCAACAAAGCCGTAGTTGTTTCAAGTGAGTCTTTGCTCAAGTCTTGATTGGTACGCTTAGACACCGAAGCTGTGTAAGTGTTTGACAATGCGAATTAAACAACGGATACTCACCCGTTCAAGGAAGTCTTTCTCTGCCACAATATAGCGATCGATTTTGACACGCTCTCGCTCTTTCTGCGCCTTCAATGCCTCTTCTGTTTGTTTAATCCGTTTGATCCCATGCTATTATTACGGGGTAATTAAGTATGGGCCTGGTACTCAAAGAGGATTCCAACCATTGTGATACACGAGTAATATAGTAGCCTAGGATTTTCAACGATTTCAATAGTGGACGCTGGTGGACAAGATCAAGAAGAGCCCCGAGTTTGGAATGGGGGATGACAAATAAGCGCCCAGGATGATCGCTGATCATTCACCAACGTTTGTGCTAATACCGAGCCTCAAGCAAGCAAAAGCCAACGAAAAACAATAATACTATTTATGCCAGGCGTAGAGTAGAACTTTAGTTGATTCCCGACTTCAAGCGACTTACGTTTCGTTCCTGGAAGGTGGTCGGCCCTTTTATTACAACAAAAATGTTGGTCAGCGAATACCAACAAGGCGGTTGCGCATCCCCATATCTACGACACGACCGGGCATTGGTTAGTTTGATAGGTTTACAGTAGTGGGAGCCGACTGAAGCCCTCTTCCGGCTTCCAAGGCCCTTTGTTAGTGGTCTTGGCCCCATAACCCTCGGAAACTCCCACCTAGTTGTACATCACTGTTTGCGAAACCAGGGTGACCCAAAAGCGGAAAAACCCAAGTCTTGCTCGAAATGAACACGAGTATCAACGCGTTTGGGCGTCATTTCTTTGCGGGCTCCCTCAAATCTGGCAGTTGTTGAACGGCCACAACGTCAACCCGTCGGCCCCTAAAAGCCCAGTGACCTGGACACAATGGATCCACCGCTCAATGTACGCTGTACCCGCCATGTCCACCTACGTCGAACTTTGCCTCTCTGGAGAGGCGCATCGGGTATTGCATGTCGACGACGATCATTCTTTAGTCGAGATCGCCGCCACCGTGGCTCGCGATCTCGCTCTTCACGGCTATCTTTCCGAATCAGCTATGATTATCGCCCCTATCTGGAATTTCAAGGTTTCGAGTAGTGAAGGTGGTGTTTCGTTTTCGCTCGATTTTGTTCGTGATACAATCTCTAGCGTCGGTCTCGAATCGATCTGGCGCGGTGCGAGGTTTTCGCCGACGAACATCATCGATAATTGGTATCCTCGGTTCGAAGAACTCGGTCATACAGACGATAGGGTAGAGCTGGACCGACGCGAGTACTTCTGCGCGCGCGGTGATGATACATGCGCTTCGCACCCATGGCCATCCGATGCGTCAAACGCGCCTCGTTGGGAAACTATTCAGGATATGTTGGCCATCCGAACCGATATTAGTGAGTAACGTTACTAAGACAACGGATCGCACTACTCATGACGAAACTAGAAACCGGCATGCGGGGTTTACCTCCCCAAAATGTAGAACTCGAAGCTCTAAAGCACTTTCAAGCATGTATCAGACAAATTACGCCTTTGGCTATAGAAGAATGGCCAGATTCCCGCCTAACTGCCTTGATGCTCGACCTCGCTTTAAAATACGACAGCTCGAAATTGGCTTGTGAACTGCTTGAAATCATAGGGACCCGAATAGCCGACCTGGCTGCAAGTGCCGCCCGAGACGCCGCTTTGGCACCACGGATCGGTCGAATTGTGGGCGCGACATCAATTCTCAAGGAAGCGACCGGGCTCACGAAGAACCAGGCTCAACAAATCACCTTCGAACTTGCCCAGTCAATAGCCCTGAGGTTGCGCTCAGGGGAGCCCCAGCCGTATGCAGTGCTTTCCTGGGCGAACTTGGTTGCGTGGATGAGAATGGAGGAAGCTGCAACCCAAGATGACGAACATGATGCAGTCTTGCCGTTCATCCGCCCACCCGCGAGGCCGGAACAAATTATACTCGCCGAGACACAGCTCGGGATCGTACTCCCACAAGATTATAAGGTGTAGTTTCTCGTTTATACATTATTCGTCTGTATCCATCAATACTGATCTCGATCTAGGATTTCCTTGCCGTCTCGAATGGACTTGGCTCGTATAACCTATCCCAAACAACCCCCCTCTTGTCAGTAGATGATATATCCTGGGTTATGAACCCTCACAATCTGAAAGTTGAATACCGGAGGTTTGGGCCCTCGGATCCGAGGATCGCCCAGCTTCCATCTTTGCATCGAGTCCTCCAAATTAGTGAATTCGACGACGATGCTGCCTCTATCTGGTGGTTGATCGAGCCCGCCCTGATCAAGGATGCCAGGGCGTGCACAGGGGAAGGAGGTTCGGCTGATTGGCTCGGGGTTAATTATGCTGAATGGAGCCCTACTTTGAGTAACCGTGGTAGCTTCAGGTAAGCGCCACTTATCCAAACGAAGCACAAGAGTTGAAACCTTTGCAGAATAATGATGGAGCGCCGCTTATCGTTCCTAACGAAAGATATGCCATATTCGCCTTGTAATGATATTACGCCTCTTCATGGATGATTGGTGCACCTATGCTACGCACACTCTCTCGTTCTTACATGCTGTCCTAAGCGCCTGGCTCCTACTGTAATGCATTTGTGACTCATCGCGTTGCCACAATAATTGGATTAGTCACAGTCCACTCGGTACCGAATCAGCTCAACCTGTTAGTTTTTCATCTGCGAACAACCCAACACATCCTCTGGACCGCTTCGATAGGCCGCCTAACCCACTCCGAGTATGCCTCCTTCTCATAATTCTGCTACTGGTGGTCGCCGTGGTCGAGGTGGACGACGTGGCCGTCAAGGCAGGCAGGGAAGTAACACGGCACCCAATACGACAACTAGGCCAACTCGTGATGATGTGAATAGTGCATCTGTTCCAGAAAGCGTGGTGACCAAAGCAGGGGATCATGCTAGTGATGAGGATACCGATGAGGGTATTTGTTGGATCTGCGCTGAACCAGTCAAATTCTATGCATTGTCCGAATGCAACCACAGGACTTGCCATGTCTGTGCATTACGGCTGCGTGCTTTGTATAAGCGGACAGACTGCTCATTCTGCAAGGTATTGCGTCCCACATTGCCAATGTGTGGCGAAGTGGCTAATCCTGTATTGCTAGCATCCTCAAGTCTCCATCATATTCGCAAAATCAGCCACGAAAACTTATTCCGAGTTCACGCCAAATGATATTCCGTTCTCTGACCCGAAACTTCAAATCTCCTTCGAGACCAACGAAATGATGGAGGAAACAATGATCTTGCTCCGATTCAACTGTCCTGATTCGGATTGCGATTTTACCGCCCAGAGTTGGAACGATTTGAAGTGGCATGCCAAAGACAAACATGACTCGATCCTCTGGCAAGTAATCCTCACATTGTTTATAATATCGTTCTCATTGATTAGGACAGCGATCTATGCATCCGTCACAAGAAGATTTTTGCCCACGAACACACGCTTTACGCTCCCATAACATTTAGTCTGCATATGCCTTCAGTCCATAGCCGTCGTTACACTGCTCAAGAAAAGGCTAATGCGGGCCCGCCGGATATGATCCATCCCCTTTGCCAATTTTGCCGAGAGTGTTTCTTCGGCGACGACGAACTGTTTGGTCATCTCCGTGAACAGCATGAGGAATGCTTCATATGCAAAAGAGGAGGAATTAGAGACCAATAGTATGCACTTGACTTATTTATCTTCTGATTTTCATCTAACGTCACTCCCCAGTTTCAGAAATTATGAACAACTCGAGGAACATTTCAAAGAACGGCACTATCTTTGCACGCACCCAAGATGTCTCGAGCAAAAGTTTGTCGTGTTTGACACTCAATTAGATCTTCAGGGCCACCAGGTAGAAGTGCATGGCGAGCAAATGTCCAGTCGAGATAGGCGAGATGCACGCCGTGTGGATACCGCTTTCGTGTTTGGATCTGGAGGTAGAGGTGGTAGAGGTGGTAGGGGTATGAATAGAGGTGGAGGTGGTCGACCTCAAGCGGACGAACACCGGGGGCCACCCCGATCTTCAACTGTTGACGAAGATGGAACGCCACCGCAACCACCACCACAACCCGGACCCCCACCTGGACCCGCTCGTGGCGGGAGCCGGCGCGCCGCGTTTGGTGCTTCCTTGACCGTCAACGAGCCTAGTTCTCAAAATGGGACATCAACACCTCAACAAGAGGTTCCTCGGCCCTCCCCTACAAGGACTCCCGATCCAGACGTCGATCCCGAGACATTAGAGTAAGTTAGTGCAACCAGTTGTAAAAAAAATTTACTGACTAAATGCTCCAGACAACATAATCAATTCCTGAGTCTCTTGAGTTTGTATGCGTCTACGAATGGTGCCACCGCAATACGTGGGGCAATCAGGTCGTTCAAGCTATCAGAGTCGAGTGCCAAGGACATGACCAAAACTATTTACACCGTGCTGGACGAAAATATGAATGCAATGTCGACAGTAATCAACGGTCTTGTTCCGTTGTTTGACGAAGAAAAACGTAGGGAAATCTTAAACGCATGGAATGGTATGAGGATCGAGGTACGCATACTTATGAATGCACTTCTTCATCTCGCTCAAATTATTATACTAGCAACGAGACCAATTCCCATCGCTCACACCAACAGCGTTAGGATCCGGGTTCTCAGACATCGCCAGTGGGCGAGTTTTGAATGCTAAACATTCAACTGCTTCCCGGCGGGACTCGAGTTCTCGAACCTCCGACGCAGTTTTGAACCGTGTTGCAATGGTGGCAACCGGGCGTGGACCTCCCCCTGCTTTACAATCAAGCGCAGCACCCAAGCCGATCAACCCAAAAGTCAATGCCTTCCCCCCACTAGGAAGTAGTTCCCGATCTGCCGCATCCGGTTCTACACCGTGGAGTGGTAGCACCAGCAGTGCACAACCTTCTCAGCACATTATTGTGGCACCTTCGCGAGTGCCTGAGCCCACTAGAAGTGGTTCTACAGCACGACCCCCGCCCATTGCCAGTTCGTCTGCTTTCCCTGAGTTACCGAGCTCCTCTGGTTCGCGAGTGGCAATACCCAAGATAGGTGGAAACCAGTCTTTGCGACGAATCGCTGGAGAAAGCTCCGCCCTTAAGGCATGGGGAGCGGAGCCAGATATCGCAATTACCGAGGAGGAGCCTGTTGCTGAGTTTCCGGATACCGGAGGGAAAGGGAAGAAAAAGAAGGGAAAGAACAAGGAAACTTTGTTTAGACTGGGCACAATCCCCACCTAAGCTATATTGTTTTATATTTCATGCATGTTAACGAGAGCATACAACGAAATTTGATGAAATTGGGTGGCAAATTAAGTTCTCATTATATTTACCAACCTTTCCATGGGACCCAGACGTCAACCACAACATTACCCCCACTTTCATCCTTCGAGTCAACAATGTAGTACCATGGGTGCCCGGCTGCAGTGAGACAAGCATGCTGACCGACAACAGCTTATTGCAAAACGAGGGTTAAACGTTGTCCAACCATTTATGGGTGAACATCTTGACTTACCAACGACATCACCCAACCTCAATATATCCTGTTCGCGTTCTGGGGCGCATTTATTGGCGCGAGTCAATATACCATGCTCTTGGCTAATCCTCCCTAGCACCCAGCCGGTTTCTCGAGGAGCCCATGTAGTGTCTTCGCCTTCTCGTAAAACGTTGACGACTTTTCCGTACCCTGGATATGGTCCCTTATCCTTGCTCATCCCAATTCCGCCAACGTCGCACATTGCTTCGTCACCTTCACCGCGTCCTGGGTAGTACGACACAACACTGGCGAGAACTCGCTGGGCTACGTTCTCGACGTTCACGAGGTTGGTTGCCAGCTGTTGACAGTCGAGCATTGGATAATTGCCCGCATGTAACTCGATTGCTCCATTCAGGGGATGGGGGACTCGGACAATATCCGAAGCGGCGTGTGCGGTCGGTGTTGCACCCACCGAGAGGATAAATATGGGTTCGGGATGTCCCCGCGCGAGGAATTTGGGAATGGCGTGGCCTGCTGCGACGTTTACCGCTGATAACTCGTCCTGAAGGTTAGCAACTGCGCGCTCTTGGGAGGTTGAGGCGTAGGAGTGCCCTGCGTGTGCGTAGAAGCCGTACAGAGAGATGAATGCAGAGGCGACTATAGTGTCTAATAATCCATCTAGTTCCTGGGAGGTTGGGGCGACACCGGCACGTCTAACGTGTGATGGGTTAGCGCGATTATTCGAACGTTTAATTGGCGCGCATGTACCTTGTTCCGGCGTCGACCTTGATAAATACACTCCATTGAGCAAGCGCTAGGTTTGTTGAAGGGTGTTCGCGATCAAAGGCCTCTAATGCTCTCACTTGGTAAGGGTGGTCAATCATCAATCGAAGTTCCGCTCCATAAGTCGATAGGGTGGTTCGCAGCTTATGTAGATCCGCTATTTTAGCTGGGGACACCGGGAGCCCGTATAATATCTGGCGAAAGACTTAGTAAACACCAATAAATCGTACTCAATGACTCACGTCTCTAACAGTCCCATCAGCAACTAGACCTGCGTGAACAATGCCCCATGCTTCCATGATGGTGGAGACAACAACTGATCTTGTCTCTGAAACGGACGACTTGAGTTGTAGCCTGGTACCTTCTGCAGTCTACTTGCTGTTAGCTGAATATATGGGGTCCAAAAAGTAGTGTATTACTTTATGTGTCTTGACATGGGCACGGAACAAGGTCCCGAACCTGGAGACCCTTTTGTGCATTTGGGCACAGTTTTCGGCAAATGTTGTACGATCAATAACAAGAGCTGGGGTGCGTAGTTGGCTCAGAGTTTTGCCGCAGAACTCAGATACCAAAGCGGCCTTATCAGGGAGGTTCATGTATGCATATGGGGTAAGAGTTTGTGGGGGTAACCCGGGCGTAAAAAGGTTGATATGACTATGGGAATCCCGTTTTTCGTGAGACATCGTACTGTAGAAGTTGGGGGTGAGTTCGTATGGGAGCTGAGATTTGGTGTGCAATAAGCGCCTTGAGTAGCGCCAGCACCGCCACATAGCAACAAAGTTGACCGCGCCTTCAACGATGCCCGTCACTGTCGACCCCGCCAGCAACCCCAACGGAGTCACGAAACCTGGTGCAAAGACAAAATCCAAGAACCAGTTCCGGCGAGCAAAGAACAAGGCCAAGAAGGAGCAGCAACAGCAAAATGGCGACCAGTCAACTCCCAAAGTCAAGGTGCGCGCATTCGTTGATCCCGCTTTTCGGTTCTAATGCCTGAAATAGTTTGAGGAGGGGTCGGATAGGGGAATGGATGTAGATGGGCAAACTGATGCAGATGTCGAGTACGTGTCTGAGGCGATTGACGTTAAAACATCTGGTTTGGAAGCGTTCTCCGACGTTTTTGCCCGTTTCCAGGCTTCAGAATCTTCTACAGTGGTATGTGAAGTTCTATCATCTGTACCACATTTGGTTCACAGGTAATTACAGATCGCCGAGGAGAAACTCGCCACCAAGGGCGATGTCATTTACTCGGACGAGGAGATGCCCTCCGATGACGAAGCCTCTGACACCGAGAAGAAGATTTCCAAGCGCAAGCAAAAGAAGATGGCCAGGCTTTCCGTCGCAGAACTCAAACAGCTGGTCAAGAAGCCCGAAGTCGTCGAATGGACCGACGTCTCTGCAGCAGACCCGCGGTTGCTTCTCCATCTAAAGTCCTACCGCAATACTATCCCGATCCCTGCCCATTGGTCAGCCAAACGAGACTACCTTCAAGGGAAGCGTGGTATCGAAAAGCCCCCGTTCCAACTTCCTGCATACATTGCCGACACTGGGATCGCCACAATGCGAGATGCGGTCAAGGAGAAAGAGGCGAACATGAGTTTAAAGGCAAAGACGCGCGAACGAGTGCAGCCCAAGATGGGTAAAGTCGATATTGACTATCAAAAACTTCATGATGCATTCTTCAAGTTCCAGACCAAGCCTCCTTTGACCGGATACGGTGAGATGTAAGTCGCTATTCCCTATCGTCTGTAGTAGGTTGGCTCATGGATCTTGTATAACAGGTATTACGAAGGGAAGGAGTTTGAGACATCACTCAAAGAAAAGCGACCCGGCGACCTTTCTTCCGAACTTGTTGAAGCGCTTTCTATCCCACCTCTTGCCCCACCGCCCTGGTTGATTAGCATGCAAAGATTTGGGCCACCGCCCAGCTACCCCACACTCAAAATTCCCGGACTTAACGCGCCTATTCCAGAGGGGTACGTTCATTCGTGAGTTAGTATTTTTGGTGCTGATTGCAGTATTACAGCGCGCAATGGGGCTTCCACCCGGGAGGCTGGGGAAAGCCACCTCTAGACGAGTATAATAGGCCTTTGTATGGCGATGTGTTCGGTGTCTTGCCCAAGCCAGAAACCGAGGTAAGCGACGACGCAGCCGAGGCTTCCAATGCTAAACTCTGGCTTTCCAGGAGAGCGAGCCCATTGACAGGACCTTATGGGGAGAGCTCGAGCCCGAGGAAGAGGGTATGTTGCGTGTGTTCACCTCGGACCTACATACTCACACCAACCAATCCAGATTCCGAAGAGGAAGAAGAAGAGGAAGAGGAGGAAGAGGAAATGGAACAGGATGAGGAGGCCGAATCAGCGCCTTCCGCTGACGGCCTCCAAACACCTTCAGGCCTGGAAACGCCCTCGGGTCTTACCTCGGTGGTGTCGACCGTGCCCGGCGGGATCGAGACTCCTGACTTTCTCGAGCTTCGGAAACGGGACTCAGGAGCGGTCGAAGCGACTGGTGGTGGACCAAAACAATTGTACCAGGTTGTACCGGAGCGCCAGACAGCCGTACGTGGGCTTATGGGCAGCGAGCGCGGGTACGACCTTTCTGGGGTTGGCGCCCCAGCAGGTGTTCCTGTGCTGGGCGAAGAGCGGTCGAGCAAGGTAGGCCAAATAACCCACGATTGCGTCCTTCTATTGACAACAATCCTAGCGTCGAGACGGCGTGGACGTGTCCATTGATGCTTCAGAGTTGGAAGGGCTTACCCAAGACCAGATACGAGCCAAGTATGATGCTGTGTCTCGAGGCAACGCAGGCGTGCCCGGTTCAGGGAATAAGGAGGACTTCTCCGACCTTATTTCTAAGGAGACCGCAAAGCGCAAAGCAAAGGCCGAAGCAAAGAGCAAGGGCAAGGAGAAGGAGAAGGAGTTTAAGTTTTGACCAAGCCGGCAGGTCGCGTGTATGCTTGTACCATATTAATATGTCGGTATTACTAGGATTTATCTATTCCCTGTGACTGGGCTTGCCGCGAGCTTAGTATCTTGGGCCCCAGTAGTAAGCTAGTTCAACTCACTTTCTGTGTTATTTCTGGGGCTTGTTGGCAATGACTTGGGATCTCCCGTGAGCACCTACCAATGGATGTATAATTTAGTTGTCCGTACGCAAGATCGTCCAAATTTTAAAAGTAGCCCGCATATAGCCGAGATATCCTGGACAGACCAGAAGAAATGCTTCAGCTCAGGCTATGAATCTCTCCCAAAAGGCATCTTTAGGAGGTTGCCCTTATAGTAAATATCCTGACTCCCCAATCATGAATCAATATTCGAGCACCTAAAATTAATATACTACATGTTCCCTAAATTCGCTCAGGTAAACACCAGTAAACATAGGGTGTTGACCCATGTTTATTAGTCTGGTTGTTGTATATCAAACCTGAGTTCGTTATAAACAGGAAAGCAATAAACATAGGCTTATTCAAGTCTATTCTGGAAGAGTACCAGCTGAAGCCGGCGTCCCTAGCCGGCCAAAACGTAGGCAGCCAAGTTATATGGCGCTTCAAGCCCCAAACAAAGAACGCCTAAGCGCCGGTGCGACTTGGACCAGTTGCCAGTGCCACCCCATGACAAATAATCATCCAACATGCGGATCCCCACACTAGCAGAGCGATCTTCACGTATATTGGACCATGCTCATGACTAAGGCCAGGCCTATATAAGTTTCCTAGTGTTCATAGTAGGTATCAACTCACCGCCACCATGCTACCACCTAATCTCCATACTTCCTTTACTGGAGTAGGTTTGAGATATGGGACCAACCCAGCGTTAGCCTTGTTTAGACGCAGGCAGGCTAACCAGCGCACACTTCAATCTCGCTTGCCCTTCATACACCACAAGCCACTTACTCCATGGGGAACACCATATCCATATTGGCAGCGAGGTGATGTCGTGCTGGTACATCTGCAGTCAGGATATGGTTGGCACCCTGCCATAATTCGCAAAGCACTAACTCCAATCGAGCTACGGGATATTTCTGCGGAGCAAGTAATGCAGATACCGCTTGTACGCAGACTTTTAATAAGTAAAGTAGGTTGCATATACTCACGTGCTCATATTATAGGTTCAACGGGCAGAGATGACATGTAGCTACATAGTACAAATGGAACATGATCGTTCGGTCGAAGTCGAGGTCGAGGAGGATTTTATCTTACCAATATATTTAAAGGAAGAACTCAAATCGAGGGGTACCGTATTCACGGTCAGTTTGTTGACCTCGTTAAAAAAAATAAAGTTTATCACCTTACTTTTGTAGATAGGGGAACATGTCATGGTTTGGATGTATCATAGAAATAAACTAAATCCTTATGCGGGCCAAGTGCGCTCGATTTTGGAGACTAAGATTGTGGTAAGCCGTATTTCATGATGCATGCACCACTGGCAATATTAATCCGCTGTGACCGCTCATCTCATGATCATCTTTCAACTACTCAGCGCGACAACAATTCCTGGCACGTAGTGCCACGCCTATACGAGGTTTACCTGGAGAACCTAGGTTGTTCTGGTTATTGGACTTCACGTTCCATCATGAGTCTTAAACCGTCTCCGGTAATTCTTCCGCGCCCCGGGGCGAGGGCGTCCATCAACTTGCCCTGGAATAAAATGGGACCGAGCGATATTTTTGAATAATGATCCGGCTAGGAAAAGCAGATAATCGACGTACCACGATAATATCGATTCAGAATTTTCAGTCAACTAGCTCTCAGGTTTCAGCACTCAACCCATCTCTTGATTTGGCTTATTATATTTCGTGACTGCATTTAATGTATGCATGTATATGAGTATGTAAATTTTCCTCGCAATACATATTATCTTCTATATATCAGAATCCGGGCCGGTGGTAGTATGCATATGGGAGGTGCAGCTATCCAACTGATTAGGGTGCACGTGGTTATAACATTACGTGCACTAAAAACCCAGCACGACGTTAACCTTAAGCTTTTACACGGGGTTCATGTGGAGATCGAGAGAAGGAAGTGAAAATTATAAGACCACACATAATTTATCATACTAAAGTTGCCGGGGGTTGAGGAGTTGAAAAACCTTACGCCATGTATCGCGCAAAGGTGAACTGCACTCAAGACGCTAATCTTGGCGTCGGTCAGACACAAAATGACCAAGAAAATGTTACCAAGGAGCAATGTATTCATGAGTAAAATACGGAGGCAGACGTGAAAGCTGACATGAAGAATCACGGAATTACTAGAAATGGCAATGTATATGATCCTAAATTTATTGGACTGAAAAGCTAAAATAGTGAATGTTTATATGATTCCACTAGCTCCGGATCCTGGATACGGCCCGAACATCGACACATTATATTGCGACATCTCCGGGCAACCCACCAAGAGCGGGCCAATATTCTCTTTGAAGATTGCCCGCTTCTTTGCAGCCAAATCATCAGAAGGGGCACCCCCGACCACCCCAGGAATTCCTGCTTGTGCAGCTTGCATTCTAGACACAGTGAGAAACCTACTACAAGTGGAATGAACAAGAACTTCACTTACACGAAGCACATCACAAATCGCCTTGGCGGAGTTTATGGAGCCATATTCTGACATTTTACAAGGCTCAGACAGATTACCCTCAGATAACCGATCTGGTTAATCTTGTGTTGCTTCAATCCCGCCCTAACAATATTGTACTCAAGTTTTAAAGCCAATTACAACGCAACGCGCTAAACCGGGTACTTGAACTCGAGAATTGAAGTTCTTGAAATTACCCCACCGCAATCTACCCGACCTTCACGTGTAAATATGACTCCTTGACCAGCATAAAATAGCGTAATTATAATACTAGATATATGCGCAACTTAAGGCTGCTTATTGCTTCCAAGCCTGAGTTGTTTTACTTTGTGCGTAAGTCAGCCTAATGATCACAGCGTATCACAATGTTTCAGACATAAACTATGATGTTCGATAAGCGCAAACCATCTTCATTTAATATACATTGTTGATTGCATGTTACATGCACAAATACATTGTAGACTTACACGGACCCACTGGCTCCTGGGTATGACTGAAATGCGGCCACGTTATACTGAGCCAAGGCTGGACAATCAGCCAGGAGCGGTCTAATGTTGTCGTTGAATATTCCCAAATTTAGTATTCCTAGTGTCGTGGATGCAACGCCATCCAATACTCCAGGAATTCCTCCTTGGACAGCTTGAAACCTAGAATACAGTGAGAAGACATAATCACAAGGGCCAAAAGGGTTTTACGCACACAAAGCATACTAGGTTTTTGCCTTGCAAAAGGTTTACCGAGTTGAATACTCCGCCAGTGAGGTCGCCTAGGTCAAGACCAGCAAAGCTGTTCACCTGTCCTGTCTGAATAGAATTTTTTTAGTCAGAACGTTGATTAAATCCCCCCAAAACACCCCTTACATTTCCCCCTAGCGAAAGGAATTCAGGGTACTTCAGACTCATTGCGACAAAATCAGCCAAAAGCAATGGAATCGTATAGTCATCCGGACGCCGGTACCAGTTGTCTGGAATTTTCTATTGTGCGTGTATGAGCGAGTGATGCAAGCTATACTCGTTAAAAGTACGTACTTCGTAACCTTGCTGATAAACAAAGTTCTGGCGATCGCCACTTACAGCGAAAAACGACTTGAGGTTATCGTGGTTGAGGTAACCAGTTGGGAACTCCTCCGAATGATTAGAAAAGCATCGGGGTATGAGCATGTGAGTAAGTGTTGATAGGATGAGCGTGCCGAGCTTGATCAACAAGTCAGGAAACCGAACTATCGTTTACACGCAACTTACTGGAGACACAAAAAAGCTAGATTCAAATTAATCTAGGGTTATAAAAGACAATCTCTAACGATTTGGCCAACTCACTGTGGGTTTCTATATTCAACAATCCAGTCATTTTAGTAGAGATTCAGTCAAACTTTGGGATTACATACGTTGAAATAGACTTTTGTCGAGTCCAAGCTCGATGATCCGTCAGAATTGATGTGTCAAAATTACCAGATGAGCCCTCTGTTATCAATGCATGAGCCCAGAAAATATGAGACATGAGCTACTTTGAGATTAACTCACCTTGCACGAGGTCATATAAGTGTCGAAAAGAATCGAGATCGAGTAAGCTCGGGTCCCCGTTATGGGTATATGCGTCTCCACGAGTTGGCGAAGCATCACCTTCGAACCTATTATGAGTCCCACTTAGACCAGGCGGACGTGAAATCAATGGCGGTATAACGAGTCCAGGAGGCGGACCACCTGAAAACCTATCAGCATATACATATGACGATAACGATGGTAAAACCATATACCAATGGAAAATACTTGAGTCACAGGATTACCCCCAAATATCACTAGAGATTAGCGTTAACATCTGACTCGTAGTGTGGTTGGATCGTTGGTTGCGTACCTCCACAGGCGGCTGCCGCTGCAGCTAAGTCTATCCCGAAACCGAAGATTTTGTTGCTGGCAGTAGTAGCTTCGAGCAAGGTCGTCTAACCAGAGTCAGATATATATAGTCCGAAATACTAGACCAGGACACTTACTATTCCATTGTGACTTATAAAGTTATGATTCGCCAGTGCCTAGGTTTCAAACACCAATGAGCTCTACGAAAACGAAAACCTCAACACTCGTCAACGCACATTAAGGCCTGGACAAGGGCCCTAGAACGAGAACAAACGTGGATTAGCTGTAAGCACTGCAAGTTACAATTAAAAAGGGACGCTACTCGTTGGTCTCCCGGTCCAGGAGGTTGAAACGCATGTTTTCCAGAGACATCTATCTTCTGCTTGACGGGATCGAACGATGTGCCCAGTTGACGCTTGCCGCCGGCTTGCGATTGGCGAGCAGCAGCAAAAGGGCATCCAGCTGCCCCGGGCACCGAGTCCTTTGAAAGCACAAGGGCAGGAAAAGCAACCGAAGACCCAACAAAAGTAAGAGAAAGAACAAACACACGCAATACAGCTCGCATGATTGGTACGTGCCCACATACCTACCTAGTGCCAGCTTTTATAGCACCCTCGAGTCCGAGTATAGGTTTGATTGCGCACCAAATATGGGAATACCCCATCCACTATTATCCGCGATAGAAGCTCGAGGTTGACTGGCATATAGGCACCGTTCTGTCGGTACAAAGCGGCGATGTCAGCCCTGAACTGATGAATTCGCGCTTCGTTTTGCTGGTGCGAGCATGGTTCCTGGGTTTTGCTATATCGCTCCGAGGTGACTAGGACAAGTGATCCAGTTTGACAAGTGGGTGTCCGCTTGGCCGTTGATGCGGATGATAAGGTGCCTGATCTGCAATTCTCATTGCTGTAAACGTCGTTTGAGGAGAAAAATGGAACGGTCACCGTCAAGTGACCCTGCAAGCCACCAAGCTCGCCAGTAAGTTCGCAGAACGGGGTCGGGGTTGGCCAACTGCGTGGAAAACTCAAAACGAAGCGAATACAGTCAAAATATTTATCAATTAGTATAACGTGCCCTTATGAGAATGATTCGATTCGGCGAAGCAACAAGGCAAGAAGTACGTTTGAATTTGGGAGTTGTGTTGATAGTTTTGCAGGTTTGGTTCTTCCGAGGTGCTAACAATTGGTCGGCTAGATGATCTTGTCACAAAACTCAGGTGAATAGGAGGTCGACCCTATGGGGTACAATCTGAACAATTTGCCAAATGATGACCAGTCTAGTCACATCTGATCGATCGCCAAGTCAATATCGATCAATCTCATCTCACATCGCACAGGGCACATAAAATAACATTGCATGACCAAACAGAAAAGCCAAAACAAAACGAAAAAGATACGTGATCATGAGATGACAACCGAGGGGGAGGGGCTACAGGTCTAATTGAGTCACTGCGAAATGGCGATGGCGCAGAGGGAGAATGAAAATGAAAAATCCACGAGACAAGGCTCAAATGCAAGTCAATGATTCACGCAGATAGTTTGCACAGAAAGGCACGATGGGGTATAAAAAGTTCGGGGCTGGATCCCATTCTAATATGAAGACTGAAATTGGAGCTCGTTGAAAACTATACAGCTGCCATTCCCGTTCGTGCAGGCCCTTCAAACTGCGATTTACACCGTTAGCATTGTTCGATGAACAAAATCAAGACACTCACTGCTCCCCTTACATCCTTTCTCGGCGTAGTTCCATGTTCGTAATCCAAGCAATAACACAAAAACAATGCGTCGGCTCTGTTTACCCAAACAACGATATGAACATCGCGCTTTTAAACTCGGGAAAGGCCAACTTACGTGTCGTCCACAACTCCCATTCCAAATCTCACGCTCACATAGGTACCTGCGCCAACAAGCAACGCAGCAAGTGGCGCATACTTGGGATCGCTCAACGCATGTGCAGCGTATATATACCCTCCAATCGCAGCAAACACACCAAATCCTAGAGCCGCCGCGATTTGGACGCCCGAGAGTAGTTGATCTAAAGGAGCAAGTTATTTTCAAGTTCAGGATGAGAATCGAGAGGGCGTACATTCTCTCGTCGTGCGCTTGTCCTTCGCTGTGTTTTTAGTACTCAAAAGCTCTGGAACCCGCTTGGCGCATCTCCACACTCCGTCCCCGCTCACGCCCATCAAGATCTGTACATCCGTATTTCCCCCATAGCGGGATAAGAACCGCAAAATTGCACCAACCAGTTCGGATTGGCCAATAGCGATCAGGAATGTTATCAAGTACAGTTTGACGGGAAGAGGAAGAGGCAGAGGAATTTTGCTGAGGGTTGAGGGGGTTGTGAGTCTGCGGAAGCTAACGAGGAGATAGCCGACCGCCCGCGAAATGGTGAGAATTAGAGCTGAAGCACAGACAGATCCCAAAGATGGGCCTGTGGCGCGGAGTACAGCGAGACGGGTTGTATCTGTGGACTCGGGAAGAGGTGGGGGTGGGGTACCGAGCGGACTAGATCCCGCAACGGCAATCAGCTATATGGATAGCGGCCAAGGGAGAAATACTGACGAGTGATACCAGCTTCCTACGACAGCAGCTACGCTGGCTCTCATTACACCCCGTACAACAGCCCAACTCCATATCCACACGACCCCAACAAGCACGGCCATCCACCACGCCCAGCCTTCTACCTTCCATGAATAACTGTCGTCGATCGTCTCAAACTTTCCCACCAACAATAGCCTGAATATAAGGGCCAAGAAGGGGATGGAAAGGATAAGGGCTCCGACCAAGAGGGCAAGGGAAAGTGCGAGGAGCGGAGGGTAGCTGAGTACGAGTGAGCTCGAGAGGGATATTACCGAGAGGCCTCGAAGGAGGAACTTGTATCGAGCGTAAATGCCAGGAGCAATGATGCCAGCGAGGATAAGAGGGATGAGGGCGAATAAGCGCAGGCTATAGCGACCAGTGTTTGGGTTAGCATCATGTCGAGCATGGTCAATGGGACGCACCCAACAGTTTCACCCCATGTCTCACCAACTCCGTCTCCATCCCACATAAAACTTCCGCCAAATGCCCATACGGCAGCAAAGAGCAATGCCAATGGGGCTGCGAGAGCAGTGGCAGTCAAGACGGGCTTGGCAAAGTAGCGCAGGAGAATGAGGTACAGATACCCCAAAACAGCAGAGAAAAATACGACGAGGGTAAGGAGAGGGATCGTATGTGTCATTGTAGAGAACGGCGTAATCGGCTTACGGCCGGGTATTGGGATCGTGGGGGCAGGGTGGGACTGGGTAGGAGGTGAGTCAGCGCCCAAGATGGAAATGACAGGTGAGAAGGCGGGATACGCACATTGGTAAAGAAGATGATAACAATTGATCCGACAAACGAGAATAGCAGACTTGAGCACCATAGAGCGGTCCATAGGGGGTCGTTGTACTTGCGATAGGGCGTGCGTGCGGGGTCGGGCAGAGAGAATATAGAGCGCTCGATGCCATCCCGAGGCAAAAGCGACTCGGTCAGCTCAATGTGGGTGCGGGTTGGTTCCAATATGACTGGGTCCCGCTGAGTCCGAGGGGGAGGGGGTACTATCTGTTGCCGTGGTGGGGGAGATGGACTGGCTGGAAATAATGGTAAGTCAGCTGATGAGTCTGTATCATTACCCGAGTCATCTGAGCCCGAGTTCCTCATGGGCGACATTGCTGCCTTGGGCTTGGACGGCCCCGGATGGCCCGAGTGTGAGAGATGAGCCAACCACCCAGCCGCCGGGGGTCTATTCCGCTTGGGCGACGGAGAGCGTGGGGGAGATGCAATAAGGGGAATCGAGTCGGGGGGCATCATATTGTCCATGTCCAAATCTTGCTCATCCAAGTACGGATTTTCCACATCGAGATGCTGCGATCCCACTGCTTGTGGCAACTGCGGCGTCGATGATCTCGAATCAGCTTCTAGTATCGACGACCGCTCCCCATAGTGTTCCCCACTATCGAATATCGACCGTCCCCCAGGGAGCATAGGCAGACCATCGTCATCTAGTTCCGCGGTCGAATGGCGAGACTGTGATTCCGCAAGTCCAAATTGAGACTCATTTCCCTCTACCACAGAATAAAACATCGGTTGAGTGCCATTATTAGTTGAGCGATTGAGGAATTGTGATGCATAGGCCGAGAACGACGCTGGCATATCGAGTGGTCGTCGCGTGCAAGTCCAAGTGGAGTCGTCACCCAATACTCAAAGTCACGTGATTTAGGCGCTTCGTCATCCATTTCAGCCACAAGTTGCCACATCGCCATTTCGAGTCATCTAACGAGTCACCCACCAGCAGGTTCTGAGCTATTGAATACTGATGCATCAATGAGTTGTCCTATCGCCCAGTGCCCCCTTGCCCAGCTTTGCGGGGGATGGCCTACATCCACGCGGCTGGCCTTATCTCATCATGATATCTTTTGCGGCGTTACTATCGCTCGTTACATGTACACTGTTTTCCTACTCCAAACATGCGAACACCCCTTACCAGCATACAATACGACATACAACCCAACTGTTCATGCGCATACACGTATTATTGCCTCTGAGCGAAGTAAACTTCTATTAGACAATTGAGTAAAGATCGGTCGTAGAGGTCTCACGTGGAGCGAGTGTTGGAGCGGTGGGCGGAAGCCTGGAGAGGAACGATAAACTAGTCCGGTGCTTAGTTTGAGTTATCGTGGAGTCAAGGATGGCACTGCATACCTTCGTGTGCAGAGTGAACCAAATGACTCGAATTAAGCCCAGACTTCCCAACAAAACTCGCGTACTCACCTTTTATACGTTTCTCAATCCTGCAGGTACCAAACTAACTTTCCGTTCGAAAATCTCCTAAACGTTGGCTGGTCTTTAAAAAAATCGAGAAAGCAAAAAAATTTTGTCCAAATTGTCCGCATGGCCGAACTCAGGCGACACAGCTTGAGGGCCTGAATCTTCATTGTCCTAAGAGCTTATACTATCTGAAAACCCAGCGAGCAGAGTCTCTGCTTTCTGTTTATAGCGCATCCTGGTTCAGTAGCTGAGCATGAGCCCGTGGAAGGACCTGAATACTATATATATCGCTTCGTGTTCACCAATGAGTCTTCCGGAACTGGGATTAAATTGATGAGCGCAAGCCAATGTATATAGTAACTAGATGGGCACAAACATGGGCGGGGGTGGACTAGCAGGATGAGCGGACATGCGCCGTTTTAGGTTAGTGGCGCTATCCAGACGCGCACACTTATAGATTTTGAGTCCGGGCGCCTATATTCATATTTACCGCCATGAGCAAACGGCTCGCCTCGTTCGGTGGACCCTCAGCGCCTTCGTCCTCTCCCATTTCAGGGCAATCGCCAAACTCCAAGCCAGCTAAAACATCAGGGAAAAATAAACCCAAGTTAAAAGATGCGGCTCCTTCGAGTCCTGGTCCGACGTCGCCTCGGCGGGAAAACAAAGTAACCTCGCATTCCATAGGTTCTGTTCGTGCTGCTCGGACTGCCTCGATTGCATTGAAGGAACCTAGAGCAAGGTCTGAATCAGATACCCAATCTCTCGCGCGCAGTACGCTCAAACGGGCAGCCTCTGAACTAGACGAATGGGAGTCTATCATCTCGCGGCGCGCCTTAAAATGTGCCAAACTTCTTGTAGACATGACCACCGAACTTGAGTACATGAATTTTAACCTGTTTCTTACTAAAAGTACGCATATCTAATGCTCTGTGTCGCTAGAAATGCGCTGGGGATGGTACCCTCGGGTGCTCAGCCAAGATCAAGAATTCTTGGGCCGAGGTTAAAGGAGCTTGATAAAGCAAGGGTAGAGTTGAAGGGACACCTGACCGACTTGGTATGGTTATTCGGTCTGAGCGCATGTTACTTTGATAATTGAGAGTTTTGCTTTGCTAGAGTGTCATATTCTCCAGCCTCACGACCCGCGTTTCTAAACTCGAGTCGGCCCTTGCAGAGTTTATCGAAACCAACGGTCTAGATACTGCTGAACGCACGGCTCTGTGGGACGACAAGACATGGGCACTGGCGAAATTTGGTAGGTCGTATACCAATCGAGCTCATCTTTTGGAAACTCACGCTGGGGAAGGTAGTTTCTCATGGTGCTGGGGTTTTGCGCCCCTTGAATAGGTCGAGACATACAATTGACCTACTTGCTCGCCAAATTACCGCCTATTCACTTTCTACTGGCTTAGATGGCGCTCTAAATGTTGGTGATTCGTATTCGTCTGGTTCAACTTTGGTGTCCGGGGAGGAGGGATGGGCACCCGTATCCATACCGGATCCAGTTGTTGACGAGGCTGGAAAGATCCCGACATTTGATGAAGCTCGCAACGCTCTGGGATCCTGGTCCTCAGAAGCATCTCTTATCGGGGAATTCATTCGGGAGTGGACTGAACTATGTGCTATAGAAATTGTAGGATGGGAAGCAGAAGTTGAGAGCGACGAGGACGAAGATGATTGACAGGAAGCTCAACGCAGAGCCGGCCCAATGTAGGTTTCAAAGTTTTAATATATTGTACACTACCCAGAACTCAACATGCAAATCTCAGGGATGTTTCTGCTCTGATATTACTTGGTTTACTGTGTGGCCAGTAGTTCCAACTTCACCAAGCAAACTCAAATTTTGGGCTCTCGCAATAATACTGCGCGCACAGTTAGATCCTAGAAGCTCGGCTTTGAAATGGAATCGAATCAATCGTTTCGCCTATGGTGCGACCTGTGCGGGGGCTGAGTTGCCTGGTGCCTGTTGTTTCTTTTTTCTTGAATTTCTCTTTTTATTTGTGCGTTTGCTGCTTTGTTCTGGATTTGTTTCAGCTTGGGGCTGACTTGCTATAAATGAGTTAGTAAATCCCCCTTGGGGGGGCGGGCAAATGTCAATCAAATCCAACGAGCGAGAAACGCACAGTTAATCCTCTATTTACGCACCGTTAACCGTGCAGTGATGAATATATACCTTGGGTAATAACTTACCGCGTTGTTTTTGTTAGCCCCTGTTTTGGCTTTGGTTAGTTCTTTGGGGTTTTTGGGCGCCGTGATATTGATTATAGGTTGGGAGAGAGTGGACGAAGGCCTTGCTTCTACGCTCATGCACTCAATATCGCGAGTAATTTGGTCGACCTGTGCAGATCTGTTGACCGAGGTGGATTTGCCCTTGGATCTGTAGTTCCTCGGTCGGGGAGTGTAATGACCCCAGCTATACCCATAACCCAGACCATATCGCTGGAGTAATGCACCAATGACACGGGAGTTCTGGGACTCAATAAAACGACACATACTGGTTCCTCGAGATCTTCCCAGTTTAGGCGCGCGCGATTGTAGTTCGGGCTTGGATCTTGCTGATCCTTTCTCAATTCTAGGAACGAAACAAGTTGAAGCATTCACCCACTCTGCCTTGATTTCGGAGTAGTGTGTTAAAAACCGGGGGAGGCCTGTTGTGCCATGATGTCAGTTATGGGCGGGTTTAAAGAGACCAATTGCAATAGCTCTAACCGTTGCCTCTGTTCAAGCATTTTTGATAACTCTATAGATTCCCAAATTGATTCATCTTCGAAGTAGTCCATGGTAGGTAGGTGATCGTGGTTCGACGTCACTGGGTGGCGAATCAGGTGGCAATGACTAATCTAGGGTCCATAGCTAAGCGCCGGTGCACTTAATATAGCACGAGCGCTCCTTGTCAACCACAGCGTCCTTGGAATGGGCCGAAATGCAACATACAGATGTCGGACTTGATCACCCCATCGCCATTGAGATTCTGGGGCTACGAGATGCGCTTTCTCAACAACAAGTAAGTTGCCGTGTGTTTTATGTTTTGACTAGGATGGGGCTCATATAACCTAGCATGCGACGCAACAAGCTGCGGGCCAGATCAATAAGCATGCCTTGGACACTTTGGCTGCCGTTAGCAAAGCTCGGCAGCTAGCTACGGAAAATGCGACTCTCCAAGACGAGCTAGATCTTCTCCGTAGACCACGTCCTGACCCATCTCCTACACCAACCGAAGCCGAACTCACACTTGCTCTCCGACGCGCTAATGCTCGGCTTGAAGATATACAATCTCAATTATTGGAAGCAAATACATCTGCCACACATGCTTACGCTGAACGGGAGAGGACTGAAGGTGAAGTCGCGGAGGCTTACCGGCTTCTTGAAGCAGCTCGGCAGCAAGAAGTGGCACTGCGGGCAAGCCTGGCTGAAAGAGACGCGGAGAAAAGAACTTACGAACTTGCGTTGGGGGAGTATGCGGCCCTCGTTCGGGATTTGGAGAAACGAGAAGGCGATAGTTCTGTGTCACTCAATGTGCAACTCGCTGCTACTGGACAAGTCGAGCGGGTCAAGGAACTCACAACCGAGCTTGCAAGGGCAAGGTCAGATATCGAGTCTTTACAGGCCCAATTAGGTGTGGAACGTCGTGCCAGCGAGGCGGAGCGCGTGCGTTTAGCCGAAGTCAGGACCGAATTAGGGAAGCGCGAAGCTGATGACAGGTCTGCTGCTGCGCTTGTCGAACGATACATGTGAGTATTCTAATGAACTATACTAATTAAGTAGCTTCTTGTCAAGCTTGCTAACATTATTATCTCACACAAAGGAAATTCTCACAACACCATACCGATATCCTTCAATGCGCGCTTAGCGACCAGTCATCTCGGCACTCGGCAACTCTCGCCTCGTTCTCTCAGCATGCCAAACACCTGGAGCATACTCTTAACATTGAAAAAACTCGGACTAGGCAACTGCAATCGGCTCTGGACATGCTTGTCGAGGACTTGGCACGAGAATCTTCAGGACGGCGAAGAGAGGTGCGCCTCCGTCTTGCAATAGCTAGCAGAATGGCCAAAATTGAGGAGGGATTACGAAGATGGGAACGAAGGATCAGGGAACACCCCAGCTCCCAGGATTCATCTGGCGAAGCCACCAGTTTTACGTTTGGACTGCAAGACATCGACCAATTCCGAGCGATCGTCGACTCGCTTGGGGCTCCAATTATTTTCCGCGACGCGGCCAGTTCCAGCTCCGAAGATGATTCATTATCTGGTCCATTTGCTCGTGTGCTCGCCGCGGAGATTGCCGTCGAGGGTCTTACAGCTGAACTCGAGCGTGAAACAGCCAGGCGGGTCGAGCTAGAACGTGAACGTGCAAAGCTCCCGTCAGTTCCTGTTATGGGAGAGCCTCAGCCTAAAGAGTCTGAACAAAAGCAAAGCCCACAGGATTCTTCCACAGTCCTGTCGTCCGTGTCAGTCTCCCTTTCGTCCCTCCACAATAACTCTGATCTGTCTCTGGTCACAAGTGAGACTTCGGTATCGTTGAACGAGACTTCCGTGGGTCCCCTCCTACCATCATCTATCACGGGCGTTTCCCAGGCGCTCGAATCTTCCCCACCCGACAAACTTCCCCCTCTCCCTATCACACCCGTTGCATCGCCTCCAAAAGAACTGCTCTCCCAAGAGTCACCTAAGGAGCCGCTCGCCTCCATCGTGCCATTCCCTGTCCGGCCTGAATCCCCTCTATCTCCGGAGCAACAAGCACCCACAGAACCCCAATCACTGTACGACAGCTCTGAAGTGCAGGAACTACTTGCCCAGTTACCTGTTGCCCTTCAACGATACACCTCTTTCCAAAATGCCCTCCGAGATTGCCACCTCACATTGAGTGCATTGAAATCCGAGCTGCGTCAAAAACCCCGCACTCATCTGCTTAGTGCCGTCGAGCGGCTCGACGATTACAACGAGGATACGCGAGTCGAAGTTGAGATTCGCATTGCGGACGAAGCGCGGAAAGCTAATGGGTTCGAAGCGATGTTGCATCTATCTCCTTCGAGTCCCTCGCAGATCGTTGCGGAGCTTCGAGCGTTTGTAGATAGTTCGGCACCCGACATTCAAAAGGCTCTCGAGACCGCCAAGAGGAAGCGCGACGATTTGGAACACGATATTGCTGCCATCAAGTTAGCTGTGCATGCGCCCGAGAACGAGGATGGTGGCATAGTTACTCCTCCCTCACCGATGTGGGGGCGACAGCCGTTCCCGTCTGGCGCAGTATCTGCGCCTGCGCCGTCACTGGGAAGTGTGGGTTTCCCGCTGTTGCGGAAAGTTGCGTCTGGAACTTTTGGGCATAGTAGAGCATCTTCGCTTGGCGGCAACGAAGCGATAGAACATCCACACAAGGACCCATTTGCAGGGCTAGGGTTGAGAATACCCATGCCTGTGCAGCAATTGTTTTCTAGCCCAAGCAGTGCTCTCCCGTCCCCCATGAAACCAAGCTATCATGTAGGATCTACACTGATTCTCGAACGCACGCGGGCTACATCGATGTATTTTCCTGGTTTGGGGCGTAGCAGGCCCGGACTGGATCCCTCCGCGCGAAGTAGTATGTCGGTCACACCTACATCCAAGTTGGAAGAGGAGGGAGATGATGATGTTGAGTGATTTTGTTTTCGCTTTGTTGTGTTTTGCGATGAGGTACGTTTATAGCTGGTTTGTATAAGTCGTTAAGTGTTATAGATCATAGATAGGGCTAGATGATAATGTAGACGACAAACATACGAGTAATTAATGTTACGGTGATTTATCTGGAGCGGGACCTGTAAGCCGATTTTTGATAGCACTAAAACTATGACAGGTGCTATCGTGGTGACTGGATTTCGGCCCATTTGTGGTGATGGAATGTGGCAACACTCGGGCCTAGTCTGGAGCTGACGCTTGGACCTGGCCCCTATCGAGTGCGCTGTACGCGAGCCGTGAGGAGCGACGCAGTATCCTAGCAGATGTAACCGAAAGTGCGTTCTGCAACCCTTCTTTTGGTTACTGTATGTCGTCTCTCTTCATCGTGGGGCGTGCACGTACCCTCGAGCAAAGGAGAAGAAGACAATCGGCCAGGGGTTTCCGCATTCGTGAGTCCTCAATGCTTCCCGTGCGTTAGTGCTGTGAACCAAGGCAAACCTTACTTGAAACGTTAGTTTATACCCGTAGGTCCACGCCAAGGGGACTTCCTGTGTTTCTGGCCTGGAAATCTTGCACACGATTAGCTAGGGGTTATTCCGCACAACCCCCGTGTGCACCGCGAGAGCCATATATGAATTCATTAGCTTCAGACCCAAATGGAGAATTGGTGACGTGAGTATTGATCTATACTTTGTCCCTGATTCCGGCATACAACGTCGGCAGCGTCCCCTTACTGACCGGCTCACATATTGTTACGCCAAGCGCAAGATCGATTAGCACAGCATCTAATAACCCCGCCTTCTGCAGACTCGTTCTGATATCTCGTAAGCTCTGGATGAACCATGTGGTTGTCTATACCTATAAGTAGTCTTTTTACCCCCTTCATACCAACATACCTCCGAAACTTGCATGAGATCTGACAGCAGCTTACTTTCTACTTCGGCGCAACACGCTCAAGTAGCGCATGGTTTGCATAAATTCCATCATGGAGTTGCACTGGCGAATTATATTCCTCAACGTTTGCACAAGTCCATGATCTGGGTGTTATGGATCGTTCTTGGACTTGTTGTGTTTTTGGTTACGCTGGGCGATTGGGTGATGGGGTCTGCATTTATGGACCCATGGACGATGGAATCGGAGGCTGTGATGAATGCAAGGAACTCGGGTCGTATTACAAGTGGGTTGCCACACATTCGGCTCTATGCTGGCAATTAACCTTTGGTTGGGCAGCGATCTTTGGTGCTCTGGTCTGTGGCAGGTTGGCTGACGTCTATTCTCGACCGTTAGCATCTGTCGTTGGACGTGAGTGTTCTCTCCTTGCTTCAAAAGACCTAGTGATACTAACAGTGTAATCTAGTATTATTTTTCACGCTTGGTAAGTGTTATATGGTAAAATGCAGCGTGGCATTTCTAAGATTAGCCAATTGTTCCAGGCTGTATCATTTGCGCTGCAGCGTCCGGCCCTGTTACATTCGCTGCTGGAACAATCATTTATATGATGTAAGTCACCTTTGGCGGTATATATTATAAGCTCAAGTCCCTTTTGTTTAGCGGCTCTGCTGGCCTAAGCCTGCTCGTGACTACATTTATCGCCGACCACACCTCACTTAGGTGGCGTGGGCTTGCTCTGTCCTGGACATACTTCCCGCCTATCATCGTCATGTGGATTGTCAACCCACTAATTGTACATGTTAGCTGGCGGTGGACGTGTGAGTGAGCTGTTATTTGTAATGTATCGTCCCTGCTAACTCCACATATCAGATGGAATGTGCGTATGCGTTACGCAAGTTCGATGCGCATATACTCACACTTTGCGATAGGTTTGCTGTCATGGTTCCCGTGCTTTCTATCCCTGCTCTTGTAGTCCTCTTCTCGGCAGCATCTGGATGCCGAGAAGAAGATAACCAGCCTCTGTGGCCCGAGAAAATCAAGAATGGCATTGCGAGGATGGATTTGGTCGGAATTATACTCTTCACCGCTGGTTTCGGCTTGATTGATTACAACACTGACGTTTGGTATCGGGAAACGGGAACAGGTGAGTTTCAACTGGAGAAGTTGAACGATTTCTTCTATCTCATTCCCCGGTCCGTGTTTTCTATTGCATTATCTGACTAGGTAATCCCTTTTCGCAGCGCCTAGTCCCAGACAAATTGCCATGCTCGTTGTTGGGTTCATATTGCTCCTCCCGGTCTTCACTATATGGGAGTTATCCTTTGCCTCCGCGCCCTTCATGCCTAAGAGGATCCTCACCAATCGGGGGGCAATATGCGCAATCATCGCAGTATTCCTTTATCGTCTCGCATCCGTGAGCTCAAGCCGTGTGTTGATTAATTTTTCCTCATTTGGATCTTGGTGAATCACTTTTCCTAGGCTTTGTCTGTTTGGATGTAGTGCTGAATATGCCATAGGACCCCATACGATTTGGGCCTCCTCATCTCCTCCTGGTCGATGGCTTATAGTTCATTTGCGCCCTTCGTAGGTGCAGCTTTCCTGCTTACTCGTCGTTACAAGGTATAGGAATATATGCTCGTCACCAGACCAAACATTAACCAACTCCCCGTTATTTACTAGCCCCACGTTCTTGGTGGAAATGGTATATCGATTCTGTAGGTTTATAATAATAGCTAGTGACTGAATGGTTACTAATGTGCATTGAAATAGTGGAGCTGGGCTTGGAGTCCATGCTGCCCGCCTTGCGCGCAGACCAAACACTCCCCCCTCACGGGCTTTACTCGTACGTGTGCCTCCTGCTACATGTCGCATATTTCTAACGTTGCCACCTCGCGCAGTTCGCCATGCAGGTTCTGAAAGGACTTGGTGGTGTGGTGATTGAGCTTGGTCTGATGGTTGGAGCCCAAGCCTCAGTGACCCATAACGACCTGGTAACTGTAATCGTACTTATGACCATATGGCCAACATTTGGTGTATCTTTGTCTTCGGCTTTGAACCGTGCTGTGCTAGGGTAAGTGTACTGTCTATTTATCTATCATAATTGTATTCAAATCGTTCACGTATCTTAGTAGTCGGACTGATGCGGATAGCCCTAAGTTCATAACTTTGTACGCTTTAGCAGTAGGCTTATGTACGTCTTTCCAGCTCATCCCCACTTTAAATTCCGTGTATGCTCATTATGCGATTTTAGCATTCTTGTGCCTCATCGCGTCGCTTTTCATGCCAAACTATGTCCTGAAATCTGAGCACAATGTATTGGAGGATCCGACGGAACAAGTTGGCGAGGACGCCACTTCAAATATCGATCGACGTGCACCTTCGCCGTAGGGTATAGAACTTGGGTTGGAGTATTGGGTGTTAATACAGGAGTATTTCAGTGTGTTTTGTGATCGGAATATTGTATATTTTTCAAACAATGAGCCACTATGCGCATGTTATCATTCTTGATCAGGCGTCTCGTTGAAATAAATAAACACCATTCCCCTTTCGACAGCGTTATAACTCCTGGAATATTCTACGTATTCTGATAATCTTGTTAAAATTGATACCAAAAACGACTACTCTCAATGTATAGAAAAATTTTGACAAAATTCTCAAGTTCGAAAAATATTAATGACCTCCTTGATCTTTCTAGCAACCCCGGGGCACACCCAGACAAATACACAAAAATATTTTAGCTTACACGTAGAAGGCCGATATAATGAGTTGAAATTTGAGCAAAATCTTTTTATAGCAGTCTAAACCTATAGAGTATATGCGTGTTAGCTGGTCCCTACCTTCTCCATCTTACCCCCCCCCCCCCCCTCTCTCTTCGCCTTTGGATCGATCTCTCGAGGTACTCCATGTTAGTCCCAAACTAAAACTAGAGGCAAATTTGTGACGCACCGGCTCGCCAGGAGCCCCTGCCCTACTTGAGGTGGTTGCGCCCAATGCCACCGCTGGGAACCCCCTATATACGGGAATGCGTCTTCTCTATAGCTAGCCTGTTTTATCTATTTTGTATCTTTTGACCGGTCGCCTCATTTTCTGTGTTTTCATTAGGTTTTTTTCTGCATTTTTTGGGGGCTTTTATACGTTGGGATATCTCTTAAGTTAACTCCCTAAAGCTTAGTTTACGGGCATTCATGCTTAATACACGGAATGAATTTCTGTAAAAATATATCAGTGTATCCAGACAATAGAGCCCAGTGTGTCCCTCCTAGCTAAGTCGAACTTGTAACATTATTTGTTGAGCCGTCTTTCAATGGCCGCCACATACTAGATCGATGGAAGTTAGCTCCTCTTGCTATGAATGAACCTGATTTTGGGAAAGCTTGCCTCGTTAACGCCCCCAGATAATAGTCGTAACCTGCCTTTGGGCCCCACTCGGTAAACTGGGCCGCTTTTTCCTGGGTCATCGTCATCTTCCTCTTCCTCTTCCTCATCTTCGTCCACCTCGTCGCCTTCGGGAATCAAGGGAGCTCCTTCGACTACGCACCGAACGAGATGGCGATCATGACTAACAAGTAATATTCCGCCTTTGAACCCACGCAGCGCTTTCATCAACCCAACATTGGTATCCTTTTATTGAAGCATTGTCAGGCGGACCAATTACCGTACTGCAGCCTTAGCTCTCACCATATCAAGATGGGTAGATACTTCGTCAAGGACCAAGATATCAGGTGCTGGATAAACGATAAGTGCGAGGGCCAAACGAACCTAAGGCCGTATATTAGTACTTCACATCCATCCTATCGAATAACTTGCTTTTTGTCCTCCAGATAAAGTACTGATGGGGTTGGTGGCAATGCGCCCCTGCAGCCCGAAACTCCCCAAGAAGCTTCTGGTAGTTCCGTCGTCAATCTGAATGTTGTGGCGGCTCTTGAGTTCCTCAACGAAATAATCCACTGCAGAGGCGGTGCCGGCCCTGGGGTCGGCAAGTTCCTCGACAGAATGCTGAGAATAATATCTAGAGAGACGAGAATGGAATCAGCCCAAAGCACTTCTCATCAAAGGGTCGGAGCTCACCCAATTCTCAGTCGTGGGTGCCTCTCAATTACACCTTTCGTTGGTTTCAGTTGACCAATGAGGAGCTTGACCAAGGTTGATTTGCCTTCGCCATTCTTCCCCACAAGCCCAACGCGATCTCCCGGGTGGATGGTGATGGTTACATTGTCCAAGATCATTGGCCCGGAACTAGAATACCGATAAGATACGTTCGTGGCGGAGCACAATGGTCCCGGGAAGCGAAGGTCCTCCGGGTCGGGAAAAGGCAAGTTCACTGGTGGGTCGATACTCTCTAACTCCACGTCTCCACGGCTGGTAAGGTGATACCCTGTTCCGGGCTGTTAGACAGATGAAGAGGGCATCTGGGGAATATCCATACCTCCAAAGTCTCGGTTAAGCTTGAATCTGCGGGAATTTTAGTATCTGGACCATACAACGAGACTTGTTTTCCTCACGCACCGGTGCCCCTTTTCGTTAACTTCAACTCCCCACCGATCTTCGAGTTTCTTCTGCCGACTTTTAACCATTCTTGCCTTGTTCTCATCGCCCGTCTTGCGTGCAGCGCGTGCACCTTCGGTAATACTTTTTTCAACTGCCTCACGTTTCTTGTCTAGAGCATCGCGCATCCGAATCTGTGATTTGCGCTTCTTTGCAGCCGCGCGCTCGCAAGCAGAAATTGCCCCTTCATGATATGCTAACTTTTGTTCGCGTAGGATAATTGTTTCTTCCGTCACTTCATCCAAAAATGTGCGGTCATGGGCAACAATCAGAATGGTCGTTCCTTCGAGATTCGTAAGGTATCTCTGGAGCCAAATGACCGAAGGAATATCAAGATAATTGGTTGGCTCATCCAGGATGAGCTACGAACAGAATGTAATTAGCGCGCAATCGCCGGTGAACGTTTTATTAACACACTCACCAAGTCAGGTTTTTGCAAAAGCGCGCTTGCAAGAGTGCACCTAGACCGCCATCCGCCGCTCAGGGAGCTGAATGGCTTGTCCAGCTGGTCTGTGGAAAAACCAAGCCCGAGAAGTATGACCCGTGCGTTGGATTCGGTTGCTTCGGCATCAATCTGGGCCACGTTAACTGTATGCGCATCAATGAACAGAATGAATCACGTACAGATTCTAAAGTCGTTTGAATCTCTGCAAGCAAATCACTTGCGGCCGTGTGCAGAGTGGCAGAAACTTCGGGGCTAATCTCGTCCCTCCCGTCTTTGACAGAGGTCAACCTAAAAACAAACTAGTAAGCTAGCTTTCCTGCTGTTAAATATTGAGGCCACTTGCTCGGTTTGAAGATCAGCAACCTGTTTTTCGCATACTAAGAGTTGCTTGCGGGCTTCCGCTCCACGTGCACCACTCCGTTTAAGGGCAATCTTTTGTGCAAGTTCCAGATCTTTTTGTGCCCTTTTATAACGTAAAGTGGCCAGTGCTTCCATGAGTTGGACATCCGAATCAGATTCCAATGCAGTAGAGAGGGCTTTATTACTTTTGTAAGCCTATTGGTTGTAGCACCTTGATTACGACTTACTCTTGTACTCCCATATTGCTGTCTCCCTGCGCAAGTCACTCCGAACTACAACCCTCACTACACTAGATTCCGCGCTATCTTCAGCCGAAGTTGAGTTTAAACCTAGTAACGAATCGTCAATTTGCCCGACCAACAGGATTCGGAGATTTTCATGAATTCCAGGAATAATCTTTTCCGCAAGCGCTTTCAAGATTGCTGTTGATGAAGAAATCAACCAGTTAGGTATATAAACTAGTCTGAAAAATATTCGGCGTTCGCACGTACTTGATTTCCCTTGGCCGTTTCGACCAACAAGACCATAACACACTCCCGTTTTCAGACGTAGGTGAGAATCTACCAAGATATCTCGGTTTCCGATCGATATATTTACTATATTTGAGGCGGCAGATGAGTCCTTCAGCTACTCGATTTTTTGGGACTTCCTCGTTCTATTATTCACCTTGATGTAAGTCAACCTTGAGAACGAGATATTTGGGTCACTATTAGACTGTACAATGCCGAGCTACGATCTTACCTCTTTGGACAGAGTTACCAAAGTGTCGACATGAAAACGCGAGGTCTGCGAGGTTGCTACGATTTTGCCAGCCATTGAGCTGGCAACCTTGGAAGCTTTGGACTTTGAGCTAGACATGGTAGAATAGAGATCCGATTCGATCGAACACGAGGTTATCCGCTGCTGTAGTGAGAGCAAAGAAAGTAATCGACTTTGAGAGTTGAGTATGTCAAACTAGTATGACCCAGAGGTTTATAATCTGAGAAAGCGAGGCTCGAGTCATCAAAATGTTCGGAACTTTCAAACCTGTTCAGCCTGCCGCCCGTGAACATATGACTCGTTGACTCGAGTGACTCTTCGGCTTGAACGAGATAATTGTGATCTTCGGGTCCGACCTCGTGCGAACTTCCACGTGACCATGTGGGTTCGCATGGTTCGCATCCACCATGACGCTTATGAAGCAATCTGTTTTCTTCGTGCGTCGATTGCCGCCCAGCTATCGCAGTTTTCATCCTTCCCACAAGTCAGTAGTGAGTTGATTTGTGCCTAGGATTATGTTTTGATATCTGATCCGACTTGGAATGTTCTACCCCACAGAGCAGCCATGCGTGTCGTCCCTGTACCTGTCCGCAGCGACAACTACGCGTATCTCTTGATTGATGATGCGAGTAAAAAGGCGGCCGTGATCGACCCTTATGACGTGCCCAAAGTCAAAGCACAAGCTGACAAAGAAGGAGTCCAACTTTCAGCGCTCATCACAACCCACCACCATAACGGTATGGAAATCCCTCTCCGAGTACTAATGGTACTGAGTAAATTCTCTTAGATCACTCCGGGGGCAATAACACATTTGTGAGTGGTTCCGCGGTGCTTGCTCGAATCGGCCGAAGATCCTGACTCGGCCAAACTCGCGCAGCATTTGGAATACCCCGATGCCCCTGTGTACGGGGGATCAGACAAAATTCCTGCGCTTACACACCTCGTGAAAGATGGGGATACATTTACCATAGGGGAGAACGTGAAAGTCAAGTGGGTTCGGGCGCCTTCATGTCTGGCCAGTATATTGAACAGTGTTTTTGTAGATGCCTGGCTACTCCATGCCATACACAGGATTCGATCTGCTATTACGTTGAGGATGCAGCTCGATCAGAGCAAAAAGGGGTGTTTACTGGGTGAGTGTTTGCAACGAGCAGCGCGACCTAAACTCATCTGATCACAGCGACACCCTCTTTTTGGCTGGTTGTGGTCGGTTCTTCGAGGGCGCAGCACAAGAAATGCATAAAGCTTTGACATACCTTGGTAGCTTACCGGAAGATACTGTGGTCTACAACGGTCACGAATACACAAAAGGCTCCTTGAAGTTTGGTGCGCATATTGACCCCAATGCCCCAGGCATGGATAACCTCCGTAAACTTGCCGAGAACGAGGTTACCACTGGTAAATCAACCATCGCTGACGAGAAACAATGGAATGTGTTTATGAGATTAAGTAGCGAGGCTGTTAGGTGAGCGTTATGGTGCCCAATACAGACTGCCATGTTGAAGTTGCTGTGACACTAGGGCGGCCACAAAAGCCGAGGATGACATAGCTGCAATGGCCAAATTACGCGAAATGAAAAACTCGTTCAAGTAATGCCTAATCAATATGTAATCGATCTAGTGGCAATGTCCGCTGAACCGATCCTTGCTGAATCGAAAGTCAGTGAAATATCGAGAGATAAATCTAAGTTTGTTTGGGTTTTTGGATTTTGCGTGAATTACCCGGCGGGCGCCGTCGGGCAAGTTGTGGCACCCCGGCAGTGGGAAGCTCGATAGCCGGTCACGTGAGCTCAGCTTCACATGGTTTGTCGATCCCCCAAAGTTTCAGGTGCCTGTTTGGCACTTTCCGGTGCCTTTCCTGCGGATATTTGCTCGTGGGGAACTTCCCGGACGACGATCGAGTTCTAGGTGGATGCACATGCGGATGCAATACTGGGATAACATTTCTCCTCTATTTCTTGGGTTTCCTGCGTGGGACTTAGCTGATCTGCCTCGAGTCCGTACTTAACCTCCCGAACACCCGCGCCGGTTCGCGGTTCAGTTCTTTCTCCTCCCTTTTCTGTCGATTTTGCATCTTGGGGCCTGATCTCCCCCCACCCTCGCGCCCTCTCGGCGATATTAAATACACTGGCCGGCGTGCAATCCTTTCCAGCTACCTAATTCGAACTTCATTACTACTACCCATATGGCGGATCCCAGTCAAGCCGCGGCAGTTCAAGCTGCACTTCATGAACTCGAGGTCGCACTAAGCCATGTACAACTTAGCAGGTGAGCATCATCGAGAGAATCCCGAAACGAAGCAGACCTTGTGCTAAACTGGTCGTAGATATATGGGTATAGCTGGTTATGCATTATTGATCTACGATCACTTGTTGACATTTCACGCCGAGGTAAAATCTAGTTGCTGACCGTCGTATAAGCTCATCTTGTAAACTGTACGCAGGTCGAGTTGATTTGGAAGGCAGACAAGCGAAACATTGTGACATGGCTCTTTTTTGGAGTACGTCTCAAACGTCAATCAGAGTCTAAGTGAAGCTTATAATGTCACTAGAACCGGTACATTGTACCAATCATATTGGGTATTGACATGTACGACAAAGGTGGTCTAGCTAGCCACCTAACGGACAAATTCTGTCAAAGGTGGTTCGTTACTGAAGGTTACCTCAATGTTTTGTCTTTGTGAGTCGCATTTACACGCGTGCTTTCCATTGGCTAACGTCTATTCAGTGCCGCGGTTCATGGTGTGCATATATCGCTAAGTGTACGGGAAATATTGGTCTGATTTTTATTTAGCTCTCGTCGCCATGCGGGTAAATGCGGTATGGGGTCGCAGGAAATGGGTTACCACTCTCTTGTGGATCAGCGGGATTCTGTATCTTGTGGGCACGTTGGCCATCATTTCTCCAGGAATGTTCCAAGTGTTGGGTACGTGATCCTTCTCGACGTTGACAACGTGTGTGCTGATATGGCGTACCCGCATCAACAGATCAGGTCAGTTAACTTCGCATCAAGGAAGCAATTTATATCCGACTCTGAACTTTATTTTGGGTTTTAAGGTTACGCCGAATCCTATTTTCAACGTTTGCTTTGGAACAGTAAGCCCTTGCTTTCTGTAACTGTATGCTGGGTTGCTAACGATGCCGCAGATCACTTCGTACTTGTAAGGAAACTGGCAACTTAGCCTTCCGGTCGTGTAGCTAACAATTAAATCCCTTCTTTGAATAGCTGGACTGTCTGTAAGTTCACGCTTACGCGATTCCGGTTCCATAATCTTACCTGGACCATTTCGCAGGGCTGCCCCCAATTATTTTCGAGATCATCATCTTTTCCCTCACTATCATCAAGGCTGTCGAGCATAGGCACAAGAATGTCAAGACACCTGTAGCATACATATTGTATCGAGATGGTTAGTCTCGGCCTGCATCATCGCTTGACAGTGTCCTGACAGTGGACATAGGTTTCTTCTATTTCCTTATCATCATGAGTGCGTATGATAGAACTTGTAGGATTTGCAGGCAAATTGACGGCGCCGGTCTAGTGTGCTCAATCTTCCCGTTGATTACTTGGTTGGCTGGGCCCCCAACTTGTAAGAATCGCTTGAATGTTTTATCCTGCCGTGCATTAATCGCTCATCGCACATGTAGTGGTTGCAATGCCAAAGTATTTTACTCAAGCTAGTGAGTCAGCATTCGTACCAAACAACTAATATCAGGTCCTAATTATATTGTCGCTAGTTGTCAACGTTATGGGATTCAGACTGGTCCTGAATCTTCGCGGTTTGCGTGGCGATCGTAAGTGAACATCGCCTGGCAACCACCGAGCAACACTGATTCGCCACAGGTATCATGCCATCTTCCGGTGGAGTAACGAGCGATGAGATGGAATTGAGCGACATCAAAGGCTCTCGTAATGCGCCTAACCGAAGTGGACTGTCGCGGCCAGGGTTCACAGCGCAAAACTCGGACCTCCGGGTGCCCACGGTGAATGAACTTGGTCAAAATAACCCGGCCATTGACATCCGATGGCAAAATCGTCAAATTGTGTATGTTGACCAGTCCAGGCAGCATCAGCAATCGTTTGACCGGGCCCCGAATATGGAAAAGGGGTATCCTCCTGGCATCGCCTCCAAAACAACGTAAATCTTTTTGTAATTTCTACCCCCTCTCTATAAACACACGCTCGTTTTCTATTTTATTTTTTTGGGATACTGTATTGTACATGGGTGTTACGCATATGACGACCGCTTTGGCAATGTAATGTGCTTATTGAATCACGTCATCAAGTCTAGAATCACGTGAGAACGATTGGCGTGCGTGCGTGTGACGACAATGCTGAGTGAGTGCTATTTTCGCCACCTGAATGCTAAATTAACCGCAACCCTCTCTAGTTGTTGGTCTTACTGGTGGAATCGGCTCTGGGAAGTCTACCGTATCTTCATTACTCGCTGCACACGGGTTGCCTATCGTCGATGCCGACCTTCTAGCTCGCCAAGTTGTCGAACCTGGCACAAGCGCACACGCTGCTATTTGCTCAACATTTGGGAACGGGATACTCAAACAAGGCAGTCAAGAGATTGATAGGAAGAAACTAGGGGACATAATATTCAACGATGAGCGCAAACGTAAGCAGCTAAACGCAATTGTACATCCTGCCGTACGCAAGGCCATGTTTTGGAGTATTGTTCGATACTGGATGCGCGGAGAGCGGATATGTGTTCTGGATGTTCCTCTCCTTATCGAGACGGGAATGTGGAAACAAGTGGGCAAAGTTGTCGTAGTCTATGTGTAAGTACGTTCACCTCCCTTGTTTTTGCTGGGTTGAGCGTTCTAACTCCCTCTCTTCGCTTATTTTTTGAAGATCAAAAGAACTTCAGATGCAACGACTCATGCGACGTGATTCGTCTGATCGTACGTCTGCCCAAGCTCGCGTATCGTCCCAAATCCCGCTCGCAAGCAAACTCGAATATGCCGATATCGTAATTGATAACTCTGGGTCCCTAGCCGACACAGACAAACAAGTCGCTACACTCATCCAAAAGCTCCAAAGAGAGACTGGATGGACATGGCTCGTTAGTTGGCTTGTGCCCCCTGTTGGACTGGCGCTGGGCGGTTGGTGTCTAGCGTGGCGTGCGGTTAGGCGATCAAGAAGGACTAAGCGGCGTCCAGCCGTTCCAAATGAGGGTGCGATTGAGCTGAGTTAGCACATGCGTGTGTATTGGTTTGTGGTGTTGTCTTCTCTGGTTGGTAGTGTTATTGTAATGCGATTCTGATTATAAGTGGAATATCTTTGTGGGTCGCTTTCCCCGGTTGCGTTTCTGCCTGGCCGTACTCCCTAGGTATGGGATTTTGCATCCTTGAGAGCCTAGACTCTCATGGTTGGATTCAAGGGCCCGCCGGCTTTACTTGACGACCAATCGGCGGGGAACTTCTGAAGGTGCGTACACGCGCTTTTCAAGCTTCTCCGGACCTGGTGGGTCCCACCTATAACTTCTAGCGCAAAAAACAGCGACCTGGTCGTTCAGACTCTCAGCCTGGAGTCTGAATGAATTCTTAGCCTACCGGCTGTGGATTTTGGTTGATCCCGTTGCGATGTGATCCCCACCAAGCACCTCCACTCCGGCCAGGCATATCGAGGAATTACACCGGCGTTACTGCACTTGCCGATATTTAGATGCATTGCGAAGCAATTGCACAGCGACTCCGGTATTGTACCGGCACTTTCCCAGGAACACTCGTGGGATCAAAGTCTACTGTAGTTTCAGCCACACGGATGGTGAGCTGGATCAAGGAGTCCTCTTCACATCGGGCTCTTTGGTTTGATCGATTGCGGATGCGCCTGCTCCAATACTACAGTAGAAATTTCTCAAGATGCGATGGTGCTTCGAGTTGCATATTTGGTTTTGAAATGAGCCGCCGGGCTTGATATCGGTAAATGCGTATAAGGCATAGTGAGTCCCCCGTGCTGGGCAGCAAAAAGTGGGGGTATCGTACTGTTAGGGTCGCAAAAAATTTAGCTATCCAAATGCACATCAGTAGAAAGGCAGAGTTTCCAGTAGAAAATATGGTATGCTTTTGAACCTGCAGGCTAGGCCTATAACTGTACTGTATACAGGCTTGATCTCCATTCAAGCCGGTAGATCACTATGTCATGGTCATTCTATCAAGTCTCCGAATACAGTGGACCTTGGTCAAATACGTCCACAATGCTTCCGTTACCTTTTAGTTCCGTTCTATCGTTGGCCGTTGACTGACATGTAATGAATGACCACGTAATAAATTGCAAGCTCATTGAATTGGAAACCTTTACTAATACATAGAGCCCTCAAATAAGATTAGGGTTAGGCCTAACAAAGTCCCAAAAAAAAAGAAAAGAGAAATCCCGCGACGACACAAGCCAGTACTGTAAGGGCGAGGTCATCTTGTCACCGCTCGTGCAAGCAGAGGAGCGACGACCCGGGCGGCAAAAATTGAATAATCGATATAGCTGGCGGTGCCAGCGTTTAGTCGATTAAGACTAAAAGAACAGATACTACACTTGATCTAAGCCAAAAGGCCAGAGTGGTAAAGAACATGAGCCATAGAGCCCCAGATTATATACCCAGTGGAAGTGGTCCGTGCGTTAGGCGTTGACTTGACGGACTTTTGCACCCTGTACATCACCGGCATGCTTGTGCCCATGTTTGTGGTCCTCAGCAACACATCTCAGCACCTGACTTTCTTGTGTTCACCGGTTCAAATTGGGGCGCATATATACGAATGTTATGACAGGACATTTCCTTGGTTAGTACGACACTACTCACTTGTACTGCCGGCACGCTGGATATTTTCAATGTCCTATCATTTTTGAACGAGACTCACAACTCTTACAAACTCTTCTCAAATTCGATTAATTTACGAATCCCTTCCCCCCCTACGCTCTGCGTCTGTGCCATGTTAACCGGCAAAAGCGGTCCCCTGGGCCTATTATTCCCATACCCAAAGTACTCGCTCACAAAGCTCTAGCACATCTTATGTATAAGCTCGACTCTGCTAATCCTACTCGCACAACCACGAACCTTGACACCCGATATACCGCCAATCTGGGTTATACCCCAATCTGCATGAGACAACAGAACCTGGATCTCCATCGCTTCGGATAGTTTACCTTGCTTGAAGAGCTCGTATGCTCGGACATGTGCCTTGGGGGCAATGTTGGGAAGCGCAGCGATCGCTCCTGGTGCACCGCACAAGAGCGCGGGAAGGAGAACATCAGCGCGACCAGGAAATGCCGCAAAAGAGGTAGCAGGCTGGCTGCTAGTCAGTCGATGTAGTTTATTGATCATGCCGCAGGAGAGTTTTGTGCCAACGATATTGGGGTGTTGTGCCAACTTGGACAACGTCGTGGAGTCCTGCGCTTCAGGTTATATCCACCGTGTCGCGTAGCAATCAAATAACTTACTAGGTCGATCCCAGCTGTAACAGTAGGAAAATTATATCTATGCCAAAGTTAGCCTCTACTTTTCACAAAGTCTTGAACAGCCCACATCAACATGGGGACGGGAGACGCATCTGCAACCTAGTCCAACTCTAAGTCCACCATAAAGAAAAATACCACCCAAGACTCACATCCTGATGAAACTTGATAATCGCCTCTTTAGACATCGCACCAGGCCACACAGCGGGGGTCAACACCAGCACAAATTCAGCTCCTGCCTTGGCCGCCTCGGCGCACAAAATCTTAGTCTCGCGTGTACTCTGTGCGCCCGTCCCGGCCATAACTACTACGCGCCTCTTGTCCCCATTACCTCCATATCCTGCCTCGTCGAGTGTGCCTCTTGCAAACTTGATCAGGGTTGCACGTTCCTCGTGTGATAGGTGTTGTGCTTCACCGTTGCTGCCCTGAACCAAAATACCTGTCACACCGCCTTGCGCGAGTCGCAAAATGTGAGCCTTGATCGATGGAAAATCAAGTTCTTCATCTTCATTAAAGAACAACACGGCGGGGACGTAGATCCCCGGAGGGGGGACGGAGGACATTTCGACAGTGGCTGTCGGGGCGGAATATCGTGATCGATATCCATCTTATACCATGTGAAATCGACTTGGGCTGAGTGAATACGACAGCATGCTCACAAACTTCGAAGAACTTGAAGCGTCTGGTCGAAACTGCCATAAACGAACAGACCAATTTGAGTTTGGATTATAAGATTCTTGTCATCACGCATACATGCCAAAACTCGTAGTGATACAGAATCAACGCTATTACTCTCTGGTTGTAGTGTACTGCTATAATACACTATGGTCTTGGCTCAGTCTTTGAGCAGGGCTTGGACAATGTGCTGCACCCTCAGCTGCCTCAAATCCGTATAGGTCTATGGTGTCATCGGTAAGCGGTAATTTTAGAACGCGCCGTCTGGGCAAACGCACCTGTCCACATCCAACAAAAATAATTGGCTGACCGGTTACATATGTCATCGATAGCGCTGCTCCAACCTAGTGCCAGCGTTAGGCAGCGCCAATCTACCATGGGCTGTTCAACGTACCTTGTCATCGACCGTGTCCCACTTGGTCACTAGCATTCCATCAATTCCACGGCCTTTACCAGACGTAGCTGAAAAGTCGCGCAGCGCACGGTCGAATTTCGATAATTGATCGACAGCTTCGTTACCCACAAGCGCTTCGCCAACAAAGATGATCTTATCAGGTTGATTAACCGCAACAAGCTACCAACAACTTGGTCAAAAACGCTCGACCGACAAGAAAAACAGACAAACCTTGGCCAATGCCTTCATCAACGGCTCGTTATCCTGCATCCGCCCAGCAGTATCCACAAGCACAACATCAAACCCACGCTGGGACGCATACGCAATCGCTTCACGCGCAATTCCAGCCGCGTCCTTGCCATACCCCTTTTCGTACAGCTCGACCCTGTCGCTCTCGCTTCCACCATTGAGCATCCCAAGGTTACGCACGTGAACTCGTAGTTGTTCGACTGCGCCGCTTCGGAATGTGTCGCATGCTGCGACGAGCACGCGAAGCCCGTTTTGGAGCAACCAAAACGCTACTTTGCCCAAGCTTGTGCTTTTGCCGACACCGTTGACACCAACAAACGTGATCACATACGGGGCAGGGTCGGGAGTTGCAGTCTTGCGTGCGCGGATGGAGAGAAGAAGGTCGGTCGACGTTTTGGGTGTAAGGATACGAGTGATGGCCGCTGACAGGGCTGTGCGCGTTTCCGATTTGACGCCTGGTGAACGTGTCAATTGATCGCAAGCGCAAAAACAAGGTGAATATGCGTACTTGCAAACCCACTAACGCGTGTCCCAACGAGGCTTTCACCGACGCTTTCGCAAATCTTGTCGGAGATCTCCTTGGCTACATTTTTCTTCATGAGATGTTCACGCATTCCGCTCAGTACGGGCGCAAGATCTTCATTTGTAAGGACTTTCCCGCCTGTAAATCTCGAGACGAGTCCACCGAGGGCGCTAAATGCGCTCCATTTTGTGGCGGTCTCGTCCTTGGGATCGTCGGTCTTGCTCAGCGCACGAGCAATCATATCTTCGGTATCGTCATCTTTGACTCCTGTCGCGCCGTACAAATCCAAATCCTTGACCTCATACAATCCATCACGCACAGCTCCACGGGAAGATTCATCTACGAGCTGGGTCAAGTCGATAGATCGGGACGAAGCATCAATGTCCGAGTCGGCGCCGGGAGCAGAGCTATAATCAAGCGCGGCCATGTCCTGGGGCGATAATGCCGAGTCAACCCATCGGCGGGCGGTTTTGGCAGGTTTCTTTTTGGGGGTGTGGGAGGTTTCCGAGCTGGATACAAATTGGTAAGCGTGTGCCAGGTGAAATAGTATGTGAGCAACGGTACGTACTCGGAACCCCCCACGTTGCTCGCTGTCCCGCTTTTAAGCGAAACTCGGGGGCTGCGGCGAGCCCCTGGGCCAGATCGACCTTTGAGTCGAGTTTTCATGGCTTGAACGTTACGGGCGATTTCTTCTGCATCAGTGGCCGATTCAGCAGCGAGAGCGGGTGCTGCAAAAAATGAGCACGTAATCATTAATGTGTACGGCAAATATACCTGTCGAATGGTCATCCGAAGGGGGAGTGACTGGGAGGACTACACGTGGAGCTGGCTTAAGACGGGATTTCCGTTCCTAAAAGCGGATGAGCTCGGGCAAGCCACCAAACGAAACAGACGCACCTGGGCGGCCTTGTCTTGCAAAGAGCGCAGAATCTTGTCAAAGGTCGCGTCCCATTCATGAAACTGGGTCTTAAAATCCCATTGATGCGCAAGAGAACTAACACCAGCAGCGGTGGCACTGGCCGAGGCATGGACCGCAGCGAGGAAATTCTTGAGAAATGGGGCAAACATATCGACAAACACGTTTCGGATCACATTGAGGAGGTCGTCGACGTATGTGAGCTGGAGAATACGCTGGTATGCGACCTGCAAAATGTGAGCCAACGAAATTCCGATGAGAATGACATACCACAAAGATGAGCTCGAGGTCATTGACAAACTTGAACTTGATTGCATATCCGTCCTTTTCGAATGTATCATCTGTTCTGTCTTGGATAATTGCTTCGCGCACAAGACTGTTCACGGGTGAGCCAGCGCTCGATGCAGCAGCCGATGCAGCGGGGGTAAACGAACGCGACCAAAGGACGGTGCCTCCTGTTAGGGTTTATTAGTTACATTCTTTGATCACATATTAGCTTACCCTTGTGCGAAATGGAGCAATGGTCGAGCATTATGGTGGAGATGGAGTGAAGCTATGCCAAGAGCTAAGCGCCGGATTAGCATGTTAAGCGCTGTATCCGCGGACGTTCCTGATCGGAGCACAACATAAGCTATCCCCGGGCAAACAAGCGCCCAATAGCCCCACTGTTGGACCTCGACACCATGAGTTCTTTCAAGCTGTGAGTGCTTTGGCGTTATTTAGAATTATTCTAATTTTTGCTTAGTATGCTGCGGCCACCTCCGCATGTCGAGTTTCTTCAAGGTCAGTATTGTTCCAGCAATGCAGTGCTTGGGTTGACGCCTCGTAGGTTATCCTGGAATCCCGCCCCACGGGGATCGAAAGGGCGCCTTGGTACAGGGGGTGAGTGAGGCTGTAATTGTTTGGTTTGTTGACCAACTCTTGCGCCAGACTCTCGAAGTACGAGGAAACGCCAAGGCCAAGTGGGTCCGTGTCGAACTTCGCAAGATTGAGATTCTCCCAGGTGGAGGTCAGAACAACACGTTTGCAGAGACTATTGGCGAGCGCCCCGTCACTCTCTGGGCCGGAAACCAGGAAGAATTCTCCGAACTTAAATCGGTGCGTTGTTCATTCCTGCTTCAGTTTCAAACTAACATCTGGTAGAATGATTTCCCCTTCCACATCACTATTCCCGAGGCCGTACCACCCAGCATTGCTCTCGAGCGTGGGGCCGCAATCAAGTATGAACTCGTTGCTTCTGTTATGCTCAAGGGCAAAAAGTCCCTCTTTAAGCGCGACCCCGCACCCATCACCACATGCGCAGCTCCCATCGTCATTGAAAAATTCGACCTTTTACAGGCCTGGCCTATTTATTCTCAAAGACAATCTCGACAATCCGTTTCCCAGGGAGTCACCCTCATCGTCAACTTTCACCAAACCGCTTTCGGACCCGGTGATGTGGTTCCTGTCGAAGCTATTCTTAGAGCTGATACTCCTGGCATGAATATTCAACTTCGGGCATATGAACTTACGGTTCGAGAAACGCTCATTTATCGAGCTAGTCCCCCACAGGCACCGCAGCACCATCATCCACACCTCCTACACAGCCAACAACCCCCACGCCGCGTCTCAGCTGCACAAACCCGCTCGAACATTATATCGGACCAAAAGGTTCCCGTGGCCGTGCAAGTGTTCCCGGGGAGCCAACACAAATGCGATCTTGGATGTCAGATCCCTCTCAGCCAGACCAACGTTTCAGTTCGAACTGCGAGGCACATTGAAGTCAATTATATTGTCCAGGTCAAGGCTGTGCTAGCTTCCAACGCCGCTGTTGCTGTCGAGTTGCCCGTCACGATTACCAACTGGCAACGCCAAGCAAGCCAAGACGTCGTTCACCGAATTGGGTTCTCGACCGAGCTCGTGGGTGGGAATCCTCCCCCGCCTATGCCAGCCCAGCCAGTCGGACCGAATCAACTAGGGCCAGGACCAAACGTAAACTTGTTCCAAGCGACGAATCCGCCCTTGGTTGCCTCGCCAGGTCCGAACGGTGCCAACCTCCCCGGACCTGGACCCGGACCCGGACCATATTCGAATGGCCCACGCCCCTCCACAGCAGGTTCCAACGTCATTCCCGAGCGCATCTCGCGCCGCCCGACAGTCGACTCGCACGAGCGTCCAACGGTTGCTTCGCGGCCACCTACAAGTTCTGGGCGGGTCGAGGATATCGACGAGTTGGGGTATATGCCTGCTCATGCCCAACAACCACATTCGATGCCAGGACGTACCCCCGCATCTCAGTACGGAAGTTCGCAAAGCGGATCAAATGCAGGCGGACCTGGAGGATCTGTTAGCGCCCCGTCTGAGCCTGGTGATCAATTTGGCGCTCCTGGACCGCTCAACCAAGCTACACCCCGGCCGCCAAGTTCACACAGGCGACCCAACGCGCCTCAAAGGTTTACAATCGTGAACGCGGACGAACCCGAGGGCTCGAAGCCTATTAGCGCCGAAGAAGAGAAACGAGCACTTAGGGAGAAATATGCCAATGAAGACAGACGGAGAACCGAGAGCGCAGCGTCCAGGGTGGCCTCGGGCGCTGGCGCTGGAGGCAGTACCAGTCCAGCCAAGGCGCGACCACAAAACGGGAGCGCGTGGCCAAGCGCCGAAGAAGAGAAACAGCGGTTGTACGACAATGCTCGTCAGACAGCGTACAAGACTCAGCAAGGTGCTGGCTATAATGTCGACTTGGGTCAGCCTGGGTCGTCTTCGGCTGGACCCGCTGTAGGAGGGTCGAGCGCAAGTCCAAATGGATCGGCCAGCTCTCCAGCACGAGCTCAGGCCTGGCCTAGTGCTGAAGAAGAGAAACGCAGGTTGTACGAAAGTGCACGTACGGCGGCTGAGCGAACACAGCAGGCAGCATTTGAAGGATCTATTCCATACGCGCAAGATGATATACCGGTAAACGGAAATGAAAGCGGCGGGTTTGCAAGCACCGCTGGGTTTATGAAAGGAGGGCCGATGGTGGGCGGGTTTGGTGGAGAAGTACCTTATGCCTCACCTCCCGCCGTCGCACCCGTTCCTTATGCTCAGGTAGGTATTTGAGGTTTCCGTTGACGTAAATTCTAATTTTATTTCAGGAACCTTCGAAAACCCCCCCTCCCAAGGTGGAATCCCGCCCGCAACAGTGGCTCTCTGCAGCGGACGAGAAGCGGATGTTGTTTGAAAAAGCCCGAGCAGCGGCTGAGAGGACTCAAGCGGCAGCTGCAAGTCCTCTCGAAGACGGTGGAAAAAACTCTCCCTCCCCTGCATCTTATGGCAGCAACCCCGTGCCTTATGGTAGCAGCACTTCCTCCGTACCCTACTCTACCGGCCCTTCGTCGGCAGCTTCTCCCCACAGCGGTCCCGCTCACGCGTACTCCTCCAACTCGACATTCCAAGACGAACGCGTCGCATCGCCCGCCAACGCTTTCTCTCAGGGACTTGGGTTCACTCCATCGGGAAACAAGACCGGGGCAGAACTATACGCTGCTGGATTGGCAGCAATGGGACGGCAATCGATGTACCCTGCCTCATCACCCCAGGCAAATCCTACGTCCCCTCCGCCGCTCAGGGTGTCCACACCTCCAAGAGGCACCACACCACCCTATGGCGCTCCGTCCGGTTCCGCGCCTGGCTACGGATCGGCGCTTGAGCACTCGCCATCAGTGTCCAAGCGCTTCCCAAGCGCAGCCGAGGAGAAAGCCGCGCTTGCGTACATGGCTGCTAAACAACGTGTCGAACAGGCCCGAGCTAGCGAAAGCGCTTATGGGGATGCATACGGTGCCAACGGATACGACGATGGACCTAGTAGCGCTAATAGTATTCCGGGATACGATACGTTATATGGGGCACCTCCAAAGGGCGCGTCTCCACCTCCTACACGCCCACTGAGCGTCCAACGTCGCCAACAATCTTCCTCTGGATCGCCTCCCGCAGTGAGCGGATCTCCACCTCCATTTGCGGCCTCGGACCTTCCACTCGGGTTCAAGCCCAATCCAGGACCAGCTGCAAATGCACTATCCGCACTCGAGGAAAAAGCACGTCTACGACGACAATACGAAGAGCAAGACGCAGCGGCTGGCTCGGGACCACCCGCCGGGCCGCCCCCTCGTGCGTCTCCGCCGCCCCCCGCATTCCAATCCCAATCCCAAGCGCCCGCGTATGGAACGTCTGCACAGGACGAGAAGGAGCGTATGCGCCAAATGTACGCAGAACAAGACGCCGCGGTGCGCACAAACGAAAGGCGGGCGACGAACGACAATGCCAGGCGAACCACGTTGCCAACTCCGCCCCCGCCTGTCCCACTACAACAGTACAGTCCAAATGGGACCGAGCCTCCTCCGTTTGCGGGTGGGTTTGTTAATCCGGCGACGCGCAAACCGTTGTCTGCAGCCGAAGAAAAAGCGCGCCTTCGTGCGCAGTACGAAGCCGAGGCCAACGGAACTGCGTACAGCCAGGGAGGAGCAGGAGGATCGAACCACGAACCGCCCCCTCCATCTTTTGAGAGCCACTATCCCTCGATGTCGCGGCATAATACTATTGCTTCTCCCGTAGGGGGCGCAACTGGAACTCGTGATCCTAATATTTCGTGGGGCAAACGACCAGAAGAACAGCTCTCCAGGTCTGGTACTTTTGTCGCTCCTCCACCCCCTCCGCCACTCATGCCGGTAAGCCCTCCAACCCCCAGCACAACAACCAACCAACCGATGATTGACTGGCAACGCTAGAAACCGCCTGCGGAATACATCCAAGAAACGCTCGCTGCGCAAGAAGACTGGGACCGCTCCCGGAGTCCTTCGCCGGGATTGTACGACGAGCATGAATATGCGGCACCGCCCATTCCTCCTAAACCTGTTTCCTGATACCCGAGTGATATATTTCCACATTCGTTTGTCTCGAGTCTCTCCATACCTTTTTCTGCTATCCTTGATTTCTTTCTTGTCTCTCTAATCTGGTTCGTGCCTATAGTACGATCTATCTACCATTCAATTGATCTCACGTATACAATACACTGGATATGTGTGGGGGTCTCGTTACAAAACACACAAAAGGTTATACGATACCAAAAATTACTCGACACACAAAAAAAAAGCAAACCGAAAAACCATGCACAAACTAGTTGATTAAATACCGTCCGTAACTACGTGTATTCAGCTACTTGTGGCGAATTGGGCGAGCGGATACGGGAGGCGAAGAGTTGGGAGACTCGACCGTCACGCTCCGGCGTTTTCGACCGCGCTTGGTAACTGGGCTTTGTGTCCGCACAGAGGGGGTTGTGATAATCGGGGGAGGGGCGGCGTTTAAGCTCAGTTCAGGCGCAGTCGTGGAAAACCTCGCAGTCGGCGAAACCGACCTGCCCATCCCAACACTGAAATCATCCAAGAGAGGGATAGCGGGAGAAAGCGACGTGTCCGAGGCAGCCGACGGAATCGGATGCACCTCGTCTAAAAATGCGGCCGACTGGGCGCCTGGATTTTCAAGGTCGAATTCGGCAGGGAGTGGGCCTGGGAAATGTTGTGTAGTGGCCGAGGCAGGATCGCAGGCGTCGATATGGGTAGGGTCAAATTCAAACTGGTTTAAAAAGCTGTCGAGATCGACTTGGTCCCCCTCGGGAGCAATGCTCGCATAGGGCACCGACTGATCGTTCCCATTAGTCCCAAACCCCAACATCCCGCCCTCGTTGGTAAACCCATTGGGAGCAAGCCCGTACATTGCATCCACTGGGTGGTCTTGGAGCATATCCTGGGTAAAACCGAGCTCGCTCATGATCGCGTTGATATCATGGTCAATATTATCAGCTTGTGCGCCCAACACCTCGGTGGCCCGGTCCAGCCGCGCCGCACCGTACGCAATAGTCGGATCGGGGGCATCCATAGCCATATTCATTCCACCATAATATGGGGCGAGCTCTGACTGAGAATCGGGAGCGGGACAGAGCGACGGGTCCGGGCCTTGGCTCGAGAGCGAGGCGAGGATGCGCTGGAAGGTGGTTGGAGAGCTGAGTAATTTGGAAATGGTATCTTGGTACATTTGTTCTTGGGTTTGTTCATCTGATTGGTTAAAGAGGGGTTGCGGCTGGGAGTCATTAGGGGTGGCAGGGGTGGAATCGTGGTGTGGGGTGGTCCCGTTTGCCGACGCGCGCCTGGCGACGGTGCTAGCCGGGATGGCATCTGCTGTGAGCGACGCTTGCGTGAGCGATGCTTGCGGAGCCTGGGTGGCAGGGGTGGGTGGAATAGAATGCAATGCTGGGGTGGGGGGAGGCTCAGCCTTGGGATTCACAGCAAGGGCCGCGGGGGACGGAGCGGACTCTGGCGCCTCGCTAATACGACCTAATTAGGGATAAATAAGGAAAATTACATGTTAGGTAAAAAGAGAGACAGACCCTCGGACATCTCGTGGTCATCTTGCACGGAGGGCTCGGGCGAAGCGTCAAAGTGGATGAAATCCTGATCATCGGCAGTACCATTCTCGATCATCAGACGTGGCCTCTTACGTGGAACCAGCGCACCAGGACTAGCGCGACCATCTCGGCCACCGGACGAGCTCCCGCCCGGGCCCGAGGCAGTGGCGGCGGTGGCGCCGTTGCCAAAGACGCTTGCGAGAAATTTGAGGATTTTATTGATAGTGTCCTGGTGCTTCTTGTGACGATCACGGGCGGCAAGGGCTTCATTCCAGAGGTGTTGATTGGAGTCCTGGAGGGATTTGAGCTCGGCAGAGAGCGAGGTCTGGTGCTTCTTGATGGCAGCGAGGGAGGATGTGAGAAGGGTCATATCGAGTGGGCCGGATGACTGGGTGCCAGAGGAGGGCCCGATGGCATGGCTGGTGTGCTGTGTGTCGTCTCCAGTGGCACCATCGGGGTTGCCACCAGTCTTCTTGCGGGTGATCAGACACAAGAGATCTGGCTGGCCACGCTGGAAATGTGGGTTTTGGAACTGCCAGAGCTCTGATTCTGTGCTATTCTGGAGCACGCCTTGCTGGAGATGGGGGACCTTGTGGAAGCCATACATGTTGAGTTGGCGCACAAATGAGGAGAAATTCCCGTGCTTGAAGAAGCGTGGCAGCAGTTCCTTGCTCAGTCGCTCATGGCTGGGGACTGGCAGACGTCAGATGGGCCGTGGCAGCTATGCAAGACGCACTATAGAACGAATCGCCCTCTTCCGACCAGCGCACAAGTTCGTCGGTCTCTGGATTGCTCACCATGCTGCAATGATTAAATACTAATTAGCGCAGTAATATATAATCTTACTTGTATAGTTTGTTGAGAAAGGCGGGGACGGCCTGGCGCGTAGATGCTGGGACTTGCACCCGGTTTGTCTTTGTGAGCGCGAGCTGGTCTGTCGCCATGCCATGTAGTGTCGGAGCCAGTGGTGGAGGGAGACAAGTCCCACTCGACGCCATCGTTAAGCGCCGCACGTGGTGGCTGTGTCGGGGGACTTGGACCTCCATAAGTAATGCGTCCCTTATATGCAGGATTCATCACAGAAGAACGCCCCAGCCATGACGACGTGTCTAATTATGTCTCTTCAGTCTCGACCAAGGTCTCTCATCGCAATCGAAACATTCTGATTACCTATACCATCAAGGTGACACGATCTGCCTTGTGCTCTCCGCAACCGCAACGAGGTCACTGCGTCGCCGAGATTCCGAGATTTCTGAGATTTTTAAGATTTTTCAACATCGATGTCTTCTCTATTACCTAACGATGACGTCATCTTCCAGACAACTGATCGGTTTGCGCCTCTCTATCTTCTCCTATCTTTTCCCAACCTCCACACTTCGCGGAACCTAAACTCGGCTGCATATCGATATACGAGGCCAAGTGCCAATATCCCCGCTCGACCAGTTTCCCCGCCACATTTGCCTTTGCGGGCTTTTACCTTTTTGTCTGTTCAACTAGATTTCTTGGTTCTTTTTCACCATGGACGACTTTGGAATGTTCAATATACCCGTCATTAATCTCGACCATTATGGCGTCCTCGGGTTGAAGCGCGAAAACGATCCAACCATCGAGGACATCCGGGCTGCCTACCAACACTTGGTGCGCCCCAAATATATCTACAACACTCATTTTTAACCCAATCGTCCCAGGCGCTCCAATGGCACCCCGAACGCAACAAGGCAACAATCAAACGCGAAACCGCGTCGCTCAAATTTATCGAGGTCCGTCCCCACACACTCCTGCTCAACACCCAACCAATCCCACCCGCAGATCAACGAAGCATACAAGGCCCTCATGGACAAAAAGCTACGAGAAGAAAAAGAGGCTGCAAAAGCTGGAAAATTAAAGTTTTGGAAGGACGAGCGTACAAAGAGTCCTGATACCGATCTCACCAGCCCGTCTGGCCGATCCAAGAGCCGCCCACGCTGGTCTGCCTCGAGGATCATGTCACCCCCGCTCTTTACCTCGACTTCCTCCGAGACGTGAGTTTTTGGTAGGTGACGTCTAGTATGGGTACTGAGTATATGCTTGGTAGTGCTAGCACCATAGAAAGCTCCAAGATGTCCTCAGAAAAAGAGCCGCACAGCGAAGCCGAGAGTTCGTCAACAATCGCACCGAGCATAGTCCCCCCACCCCGATCAACCATCGCAAGCCCAGTCTCCACCATATTCACATCCATATCCCAACTCGCACCAAACCCACTCTACGAAGGCTCGCAAATCTCGTCCTCTTCACGCCGCTCGCGCGAACCGTCCCCAGCCGGAACTCGCGTCAGAGGAGGAGGAAGCGAATCAGCATCGTCAATTACAACAACACGCGTCAACCCTGAAGAACCACGTGCCAGTAGTTTCAACACTGCACGATCACCTCCAGTCGCACACGCGCACGACCAGGACGTCCGCCTACCTCGCTACCTGCGCACTATGAGTGACATCACATCCGAGTTTGGGAGCGAACGGTCTTCGTCGTACACCAATGGCGGGTACTCGCCTTCGGTTGCGGCTTCTACATCGACGACTACATCAACGATCCCTGATGACTGGTTGTTTCCTGTGTATCTCACCCTCGAGGATTTGTTCACTTGCAAGACGCATCGGTTTAGGATTAACCGACATTTACTCAACGGCACGTCGAAAGAGGGTATGTTGAGCCTTTTTCTGTAAAAGCGTCATTCAAATTTCTCTTTTCATGCAGTATTTGTCGATGTAAGCGTCCAGCCCAATTGGCGCGACGGAACCCAACTTCGGTGTAAAGGTCTCGGAAACGAGCGCGAAGGTCTTCCTCCACAGGTACGTCAAACAACACCGCCCTTATCAAGTCACACATCACCAACTAATAAACTCCCAAAATAGGACGTCATCTTTATCGGTATGATCCACCTCTGTCTCATCAAGCGCCGTAGCATCCTGACAATTGTTGTACAGTCAAGGAAAAATTGCACTCTCGGTTCCTTCGAGATCCCGTCGGATACGACATTTATGCTCGTCTGGAAATCAGTCTTGTGATTGCACTGGGCGGAGGGTCGGCTAAAGACGAGGCGCTCTTGATCAAGGGTGTCGACGGGCGCGAAATCGTAGTCGAGATTCCACCGCCGGTCGTGCGACATGGATCGATGACCCGGATCAGGGGCGCTGGTATGCCCAAGTACAAGACCAAAGACGGAAGCGTGCCCCTTCGAGGGGACTTGATCCTCGAGTGAGCAGCCATGGGTGTTTCTTTTGGGTGCGACTGACGTGGGTTGTAGGTGGTGTGTTCTCCCTCCCGACAAGTACCTGAGCGAGGAAGCCGTGGTCGAGCTCAGAGGAGCATTAGGAGACAGCTGGTTGAGAGACGAAGAAGAAGAAGCGAGGCTCGCACAAATGTAACGCCGACTCGATGCCACACGCAATCCACGATTTCTACGAAACAAACGACATACGCTTTCCATTTAATAGCCCTTTTTTTCTCCGAGTTGTTGCTTTCTTGCGCGTATCATCCTTTTTTACTTCCATCTATCCATCCGCATATTGTATATCCTATCACACTCACCCGTGTATCTCGCTGCGCACAATCCATACCACATGCACACAAACTTGGGCAAAAACACAATGGTTTCAGGTAGACATACAGCTGAGACAGAACACCATGCTCCGCATGGACAGAAAGCACAACAACCATCATCCACGGTAGAATAAAGCGATGAGGGAACGAGACACGGGAAAGATGGGTGGAGGGAGGGGGGTGGGTGGGACACAAAGCATAATATGGTGCAACACAGATCATCACAGATTCGTTGTTCAAACAAAAAAACACTCTAGACGGGTTATACAAACAAACACTGGGGGGTTACTGCTTCATGCTGTGGTGTGTTGGTGGGCGTGGGCCTGCAGGCATTCCTGACCGGGATTCGTTGAGCTTTGTTAGGCCTGATGGCGGGTTGCCGACCATTCGTTCTAGAGTCCAGGGAATCTCGAATCGGACTTCTTGAGTGAGTTGGATATAGCGTGCGATTTCGAGGTGGAGGGTGGGATAGTATGCGGTAGAGGCCTTGCGAGCAGTCTAGAACCAAATTCATCAATACCACTTCAACTAAACAAAGCACACAAAACTGACCGCAAGAATACGCTCAAACCCAGACGCAAACAAGTCCGAATGGAACTTGTGCGCAGACATATCATCAGTCGGCGGAAGCTGCGAGTCCGCCACGATTCGCGAAATAGAGTTGATCAAACGCAAATGCGTCGTCTAGACACTGGTTACGCAACTGGTTTGACATGACATAGAGGTAACTCACCAGGTATGTCATAGCCTCGAATTCCACGCCACCTGTCATCCCGCCAGGCGCACGCGGTCGCTCAGCTTTAGTCTCGTCTACCTTAGCCAGCGCCCAGATCGTATTTCCGGGGTGACAAAACACCCAAAAGTAGTCCCTGCATACGTCGCTCAGTTCTTGCAAATAAGTCTTGTATATCCTGGGTGTGCGAAGTGACTCTATAAACGCGTGTGGCGAGATGGGCGCACTTGGGCATTCAGACGGGAGTGGTGCCGGCGTAAGCAAGAGTGCGCGGATGAGACTGAAAAGTGTCGTGTGGGGTGCAGGTAGAATATATTGAGGCACCGGAGACGAAGGGGCGGACGAATTCGGCCGAGCGCGTGGTTGAGGCGGGGGAGGATAAATCTCAAAAAGGATCAAAAGTAGCTCAACAATCAGTTGGCGGGAGCAAATATCTCCTGGCTTCTTGTCCGAATAGAGTAGGGATACGAGCTGAACGAATGGCGTTGGTGCACAGGAGCGTAACGCGAAACAGCCGATGGAAGAAGTCGCAAGTGCCTTGAAGCAGCGTAGAATCTCGTGCAAGAGTGGATCATCACGTTGCTCCTCTCTACATATGCATTAGATCGGGAAATAAATGAACTAGGTTGTACTCACCGCCATTCCATGTCAAGCAGCTCGTGGAGACGTGACACGAGAGCTGAATAACCACCTAATCTGAGGAAATCTTCGGACCAGCTATAAATTTAGGAGATTTTAGGAGCTGAACATCGCATTTAGGCGCATATAGCACCAACCTTGCAGCCTCATTCCGCAACATAATCCTAAGTTTCTTCACGGTATCAAGGTCCAGCTGAACCGACTTGGTGTTAGCCAGAATCTGACAAAACTTCTGAGGGGAAATAATATCGCGCTCGACTTTGGGTTTCGCATTCTTGTCCTTTGATTTAAGCTTATCCAAGTCTTTTGTGTCTTTCGGTTTATCCTTCTTGGAATTGGCTAAATCTGCAAACGAACTCGAACGAGGGAGGTCAAGCGATGATCCGCGAGCATGTCGGGATGGGCTAGCAGTCGGGTCGCATGCGTCGAGTGACCGACGGGGAGGCTCGTCTGCGAGAAATGCTGGGCGAGGAGCGGCCAGTTCCTCACTCGAGGCAGCAGCAGCAGTATTAAGAGCAAAAACAGGCTTAGGTGATGCCAGAGACTCATTGCTCCGTGTTCGGCGAAGGCTGGGAGGAGTTGCAGGCGCAACAGGCGCTGTGCCAAGAACGTGGGAGGAGCGCAACATGGCAGCTTTGACAGGTGTCTCAAGCGTGGTGAGTTTGACTCGAACAGTAGATGGGATTTGAAGGTCATCCTAGGTGTCCCGTATAAGTGAACAAAACAATTTAAAATAGCTAGAATACTCACAAGCATTCGTTCAAATGCAACGTTGGTGGTGCCACCCGTCATCTGCGGTTCCAACTGAGGAGCTTTGGCCGATGACTTTTTGCGCGTGCGAGGGCCAAGGTCAACGCTGCCACGGCCAGAAGCATACCACGACTTGGATCCTTCTGCAGAGCGCTGAGCCTGAGCTTGAGGAACATTCTCCTTGCCGTCACGACGGTCTCCTCCAGGAGCTGGAGTTACAATTTCGAACGGGGATTCATCCGTAGTTATTGTTCGACGAGATGGTAGGACTTTTTTGAACATAGTGAAGGCAAATGCAAGACTGGAATGCGATAGTGAATGAGCATTTGAGCTGGCAGAATATGCATGGCCAAAGGAAACTTGCCTTCAGTAATAGTAACTAAGACGTATATCGAACAAGTCGGACCAATTGCATCTAACGAGAGAGACCAAAGTGGACGAGTCCTAGACGGAAGTGCGCTCTTGCACGTAAAGTATTCGGTCAAGTACACCTGCCTCCAACAACACGTGACCGCGCTCAAGATCACGTGTCTGTATCCAGGGACATTTCAGGACAATATATCTTAAATTATAGCGGGGTGAGCACTCCTGGGAAATTCATAATGATTAATCTGCAACTAGGCCTATGTCTACTGTGAAGCCTGCCAGAGAATCAAGTCTATACGAGTGGGCTCAAGGAGGATGCAGCAGGGCAGCAACCCAGAGAATTCCTCGAAAAAAGAAAGCTATTTTACGCGTTTCACATTCAATTTGCGCGGTCAAAAGAGCAGGGATCAACTTCTGAAGATATGATCAGGTGGGCATGTTACCAAAACTTGATGTTATATCCGGGGGTGGATACTTAGGCTACAATTTCGCGATCTCCTTACTAAACCAACTATACATTGCCTTTCACACCCATTGTGCATAGACTTGGAAATAAAAGAAATCATATATTACAACATCCTTAAAATATATGAACAGATCGCAAAGCACCACAAACACAATCCTAGGCGGCTGCACAATTACAAAGCTCTGGAATAGACCTTGAGCGAAGCGATATCCCAGTACGCATCCTTGAAAGCACCTGGTTTATTGTTGACGTAGTCTGGGTCGGCAACTTAGCATTTGGGCAGGTTTCAGAAAGATGAATACTACAACGTACCAACACAAGTTCCTGGACAACCGGCCCCGTTGAAAATGGAAGGCTGCCCAGCCCAGTCTCCACCTTGGGTCGGAGTAACCGTCAGTCACGTTGAAACTATAGGCACACATCAACTTACAAAACGTGAGATTGATGATAATGTTCTCCGGGCCAAAGACTGAATTAAAGTCGCAAGTGTTGGAGGACTCCCAAACAGCAACAGGGGTGCCGAACTCCTTGGTGCAGATGTACTTGTCACCATTTTTCACCGAATGGGGAACGTTCTTGTCCTTCCGACCCCAAAACCAGATTGAAATCCTAGAGTTGGTGCGTTCGGTTACAAACCTGAAACGCTGTCAAGGGGTGCATCAAGGTGAAAAGTAGGATGTCATACCATCCTCCTCCAATTGCATTGAGGCCGGGACCGTATGAATCTTGGCGGTCCCACTTGACCGTGCAACCTTGGTTGTAGTTACTTAACCAACTGCAATTGTCTGAACCTGCTGTGCTATTTTAATTTTAATTAGTTGAATTTCATATGTTGGTTCATTGGTAAACACACCCTGTCATGGTTCTGTTGGCTGCAATGGTGCATCCGTCGACAGTATGAAGGGCCGACTGGTTGGGAGGTTGACTTAAATAAAACAGTCAGCCGGCGTAGAATGTGTCTCAACGAAATGGTCGCACTCATGAACCTAGTGGCTTGGATCAGTTAACCAGTTTCGCAGACAAAAATCCACAACTTACTCCTTCAAGGATATCAATCTCTCCATTTTTCGGCCAGTCTTTGTGTTGTGTCATCCAATAACTTAATGGAGCGTTTCAGCTTCAAGCAATGAGCTGAAAATACAAAACTCACGCTGGCCAAGTCCTAATCCAGTAACAATGGTAAGTCATAAGAAACCTTAATATTATTCGATGCTTACCCGCATCCTACAGGCATGTGTCTCTGTTAGTGATTTGTTAGTACTATTCGTCGGTATGAGTCGAGTGCAAATGAATCGAAATACCAAATCAAGAACAGAGACTCCAGCGGTCCATTGCTTCTTAGATTGCATACGGATAGAGTCTCGACCGGGTCCGTTGGGGTCCAATACAGTGGTAAAATCGGAGCGCAGGATGAGGCTATTCCTCGTCGCATGTGTAAGATTTCTCTCGAAGGCCGTATTCATGTCAACATAGCTTTATAAATCCCGTTTAGCAATCGAATGCATAGCAACAATAAGTGAAAAACACATACTTGACACGCCCGTGAGTTGGGTCATCCATAGCTTCGAATGTAAACCCGTCATAGAACTCTTTTCCACAGAAACTGTCCGTGAGTCCCCAAGTTGGGTGCCCTGCGGAGCTAGTGCCGGAATTGACCGATACGCCAATACTGATGTTTCTTCTGTGCCTATGGGCATGTCCACGCAAGTAATGATTGCTAGAGTGTTCAAAAGAGAGTGTCCCAGAAGCAAAAACCGAGAGCAACCCGAGCGCGTAGAAAGGAGAGTAGCGCATGTTGAAACCAAAACGAATGGAGGGAGAAACCTTGAAGGACGGTTGACATAGACCTGGATTTAAATTTGACCTAGACCTGCCTACATTTCGGCTCGGGCATGAGGAAGAGTTGTCTTCTAACTTGGGGAATTGGTAATTTCCCTACAAACATTTGAAATGCTTCCAAGTGGGCGCGGGAAACGATTTGAAGGCGCGAATGGCACAGCAAGGACCACCCGGAATCGAGAAACAGTTGATGCGTAAAATCGAAAATAGCAATATGCTGGTAATTCACTATTAAATTAGCATAAGGCGACACTATATCTATCACAACATGGACTCAAGTATGTTAATCGGATACAGAGTACGTATACTCAATGTCTTTCAAGCTATCCTACAGTTGACCCTCGTATATCGCATATCCATCAATTACTACACCTAGTATCTACATTTGCCCTTCCATTGTTCATCGCAACAGAAATTACAGCCTATGTAGGTTCCCGCCTGAATCAACTGGAGATGCAATGTAATTTCTTAACACAAAAGGAAGTCGGGGCTTGAGCTTCTAGTGATGCCTTCATGTCAGCATGGAGCGCCTCTGCATGTGTTCCTTAGGAAGAGAAGGTGTTATAATCAGCTCATGTGCTACGAAGTAATAATGGTTAACAGCAAGTTTAAGTTAATTGGCATATGTCAGCTTTTTTATATTCAATTATAAGTATATATAAACACTATGTTATTTGAGACATCTGATGCGTGTTGTATATCGCCGCAGTCTTCGGAGGCGTTATATGTTTACTGCGCCGATGGGACCCCGCGCGTCCTAGGTCTCACGTGATCCATGGCCCTCGACGTTCTGGACTTCACCGTCTGTACCACAGCGTGTAGTCTCTTTCGGCGCCGTTTCCCTCACTGCTGCGTCTATACATACTCGAGTACGTACTTATGTTTTCTTTCATTCGCCCCACCCACCACTCCCATTTTCCGTTTTCCCGAGACATTGGCACGATGGCCGCCCACCCGAGCCCTCGCAGCACGCGTAGCTCAGGCGTTCGCCCATCAGGCGCGCCCACCCCTCACGGGCTTCGCCCGCCGGGGTTCCCCATCCCCCCAGCGCCTCTACCTCGTCTACGATCCTACGTTCTGTACTTTAGTTATACTGTCCTTTCCATATATATATATTGCTCGTACGCATCTACCTTGATTCGCCCCCCGTAGGCGCAGTTGTGAATGCATGGATCCAATCATATATTGTGGTATTCACTAAATGTAGAATATAGCGCTTGGATGCCCAGCCCTGGGTATGCATATGTACGTACCTAGGCTGCAAGTACCGTGCTGAGTAATTTGAAAAATCCAGCAACTATGTTTAGTAGCGAAGACAAAGATCCCATTAGCCAATCCCATTTGGCATGGACCAAACAATTAGATTCGGCGTGAGTGACATGCATATTATGTCACGGTGGGCGTACAGGGGTAATTAGGCATATAATTAGTAGACGTATTTGACAAACAGGTGGAAGACATAAACATCTAGTCCTGGTATGCTGAGGCAAACAGAATAGTGACTGTAGGTTGAATGAATGACTCTGTTAGGTCAAGTGCCGAACAATACAGTACATGTGACGAATTTGAGCAAGGGCCAAGGAGCCATAGTGATTTATGTCCCATGCATATGCGCTGTGCACCAGGTGTATTGTCTCCGATGAGTTCTGCTGGCGCGGGCACTGGAAGTTTCGTGGCACAATAGCCGGCTGCCAACACTGTAAAATCAATTGAATATCACTACCTGCCAAGCCAGCCGCATAGGCTAAGGTAGTGTCTGTGAATGACATTCGGTGATTGTAGAAAAAAGCATTCAAGGATACAAATTATCCCGAATCCTGTGTGCTTGGTTCGGCAGCGCATTCTTAAGGGTCTAAATCGTCAGTATACTAATTTAGGAGTAACTACGTCTTTATATGCGTGTAATTTCGATAGCCGAATAAATCACGTGAGGCCAATCCAAGGCTTCTGTAACCTCATGCCTAAATCGGGCTCCAATCGACAGTGGTTCCCATATATGCGCGCTATCAATCCTTCTCGTATATTTTTCGATCTTTGCCCATTTCTCATATCTTCTAGATCTAACAGAGGGTGACCTTAAATAAATAAATACAATAATAATACCCGGATTCAGATAATTTTACCTAACTATAGATATTGTAAAGTACTATACTCATGGGTCGCAACACGGAGCAGGAACATATAAGCGGTCATAAGATATTTAATCATGAGTTTATAACAGAAAAAGTCATAAAATATGGGGTATATCTGCAGCAGGGGAGATATGAGAACGGCAACATTTTAAAATTCCCACATTACACTGAAGGCATTCCCGGGTCGGTCTTCGATATGAAAGGGCTGCTCAATCACAGAGCCTTGGAATAAACCTTGATTGATGCAATCTCCCAGTACGCGTCCTTGAAAGCAGCTGGATTCTTGTTGACATGATCTAATTTAGTGATATAATATTAGAGAATAACCCAGCAAGATATATAGACTCTAACTTACCAACACAAGTCCCTGGGCAGCCAGCTGCATTGAAAATAGGAGTCTGCCCGGCCCACTCTCCACCTGCAAATGGTCATCAGTTGCAATTGACCCTTAATATGTTGCCAACTTACACAATGTGAGGTTAATGATAATGTTCTCCGGACCAAACATGGTATTGAAATCGCAAGTATCGGAGGATTCCCAGACTGCAAAGGGAACACCAAAATCCTTGGTATTGATGGGAGACTTTCCCTGTTTCACCACGGGGGGAACACTCTTGTCTTTCCGGCTCCAGAACCAGATCGAGATCCTAGAGCTAGTACGCTCTGTTACAAACCTGAAGCTGCTTCAAAATGTGCCTACAACATATATTTTGGGATTAACATACCACCCGCCTCCCATCGCATTGAGACTGGGGCCATAGATCTCTTTGCGGTCCCATCTGACCGGGCAGCCCTGGTTCCAGTTGTTTAGGTAACTGCAGTTAGTTGACACTACCGAGCTGTCAAAATTTTTTCAGTCAAGGGCCGTACTTTTGTTCCTTAGTTCCACTCAAAAACATACCCTGTCATTGTCCTAGTGGGCGCCATGGTGCAGTTATTGAGAGTGTGAAGAGCTGAGTGGTTGGGGCCCTGACTTGAACAACAGAATTGTCAACTATAGTGTGAAAGACTATTGCACCAGGATGAGCGTACTCATGAACCTGGTTACTTTAGTCAGATAATTGAACCGGATGAAATATTATAATGTTAACCCCACCCCTTCAAGAATATCGATCTCGCCGTTTATCGGCCAGTTTTCATGTTGTGTCATCCAGTAACTGCGCGGGTATTTTATAATTAAATATCAAACACTAGACTAAACTAGAACTTACGCTGGCCAAGTCCTGGGTTCAATCGTCATACATCATAAAATAAGCCTCAATAATGTATTATATACTCACCCGCATCCCTCAGGCATATGTACCTGTTGGCAACTTGCATTAGCAATCACTAGTTAGCGCATACAGTGTGTCAATTGCAAATGACTCGATACCAGATTCAAAACCGTAACACCAGCGGCCCATTGTTTCTTAGACTGCATGCGAATGGAGTCTCGACCGGGACCGTCAGGATCCAATACGGTAGTAGAGTCAGCATGCAAGAAAAGCCTATTCCTTGTTGCTCTTGTGAGGTTTTTCGCAATAGCCGTTTGCATATCGATGTAACTATGCATAAATCCAGTTGAGCACCCGGGCAGATAGTAGGATAAGAAACAGTAAATCCTACTTGACACGTCCTCGTGTTGGGTCACGCAAGGTCTCGAAAGTGAACTTGTCGTAAAATTCTTGTCCTTGGAAACTGTCTGTAAGTCCCCAAGTTGGGTGATCAGTGGGGCTGGAGCCGGTGTTGGGGCCGAGTGGCGCGCGAACATCAACATTTCTATGTTTATGAGGATGACTGCGCAAGCTATGATCGTCAAAGGGCTTAAAGGAGAATGCGCCATGAGCGAAAATCGAGAGTAGCCCGAGAGTACGGAAAGCTGTGTGACGCATAATGAGACTAGAAAGGATGGCGAGTCCAGGTCTGACGAGTGTCATAGACCTATGAATCGCCTACCTATAAATTATATCGACGATTTTCTATTTCATTTCCATTCACATTATAACTCGTTGTAGCTATTCAAAATAGCTAATTTCGCTCTGGAATTTGTTGACATGCACATACTAGGAAACAACTCCGAAGTTGAGGTTGGAAATATAGTAACCTCTGGAATCGATCTACTATAAGAACATCAACGCACCTGCGCACCGACATTATAGTTGACTCCCTCTACGTGCTTTATGGTGGAAAGAGGCACACATGTATTTTTTATAAGAGTCGAAGACAAGAGTGCACTTACATGGATATGCCAAAGATTTTGGCTGGGGTTACTAATTATAAAGTTTTGTGGGGCCGGGTATGTAGAGCCATCTCAGGTATTTCCCATGACTAATTGATCGCGGTGGGGCCAGAATTTTATACTGTAACATATGCCGGAGTGTGCCACTGCGCTTGGCTGAAACTGGTGATTCATTCCAAGTTTCGCCAAGCAGTTAACCGGTAGTTGGCAATGTTCGGTATAATATGGCTCCAGCTAGCTACCCTTATATGATTGTTCTTGCGATCGAATTTATAATTATGTATATGATGAGGGTCAAAATTCAAGTACTGTTACATGCGTTTTACCACTTGAGTAATTATTCATGTGGTATGCGAATTGCCCGATGCGCTCACTGGCAGGCATCACAACAATTCAAACAGGCTGTTCATATTAATAGAATGGCATAAGACAACTCCGTAATGATTATGAACGCACATTGGTCGCGAGTGAGATCCCACCTGTATTATCCATAGATATCTATCAGGCTCTGGCTCACTTTCTGATATTAGCGCTATCCTTGATAGCAGGGGTGTGTTCTCATGTGCTCCTACGTGAACACTTCGTATTCACCCTTGCTACCTACCTACTACTCTGAATTCTGTGCATACTTGACTCGCTGACCCGACTTGTTAGCCTCAATACTAATGTTGCGGCAGTTTCCGGGGCAATGTCAGCGGCCCAGTTCTCCTAATTTACCTTGCCGTAGTTCTTTGGTTCCTTGTCACCCGCTATATGCGCTATTTTGCGTTTATATCCACATAGACTATGTTCAACAAGGCATCGTCCCAGTTTTATATTACCATAAACATTGTTCTATTTCTTTCACTACTTCTGATCATGTATATGATCTCTATTATCTTGGCTACCTCGAGCTCACAGTTATGTTTTCTTCCGTCTTTATCTCTGTCTCTCTTCGAGTATTTATATTTGTAATGCGCGGTAACCGGCATATGCGCGTTACGCATGCGGAGTCTTAGCGAGGGCCACCCTGCGTATATATACATTCTTAATCAATGAGCACATCTAAGTTCAGGCTCGCTCAACTACGCTACTATGAGCATGCATCGAGCTACGAGAGTCAGGCTCCAGAGCTCATCCAACTACACACTCTCCGAATCCCGCCGTTGTGTACTAAAGAGTCAGCACTACTATCAGGGCCCAGGGAAAATGTATATCTACGATAATACTTCATAATCGCCATGTCTAGCGACCCGGGCTTTATAGAAAGGTCGTTCTCCCTTCACGGCCGCCGGGGTGTGTCAAGTTCTCTGGAGGTTCGGGATGAATGAGATTGATGCGAACAAAAAGGGCCGCAGTACTGCGCTGTACAACACTGGGCGTTCAGGAACATAATGACTACGGGGGTTTCGAAATAGCCGGAGTTAGCACAGCTACGGGCTACCATCGATTTAGAGCGTGAAACTAAGTTTGCCATGTCCCCAAGCGAGTTGAGCCAATGAGAAAGGTAGGATACGGACGCCTATGATATGGCTGTGTTGGTGCGGGGCCAACAAGGGTTTACAACCTAAGACGACACCCTTTTTGTCTAGGACAAGGGAGTAGCACTGGTATCGCCAAGCCGGAAGTGCCTGGGCCGGTTGTATCTCGAGAGCCGAATCGAGACCCCGGCCGAAGTTCACCGGCTGCACGTGACCGGGAAAAGGACAAAGGCACAGCCACTATAGTGCATGATGTCACGTTCCGCCCCACCACCTCCTCCCGGGTATATTTAGCACCCATACCAAGCTCCTCCCGTAACTTCATCTCTCTCCCGTCATGACTGCCATTGCCAAGAAAGCAGGTTTAGTAAGTTTATGTAGTGTTATGATATGTTAACGATGCTCACCAGTATTGTAGAAAGTATTTGAGGAACATCTCAAGAACTATACTCCAGCCGACCCGCTATATGAAGAATACGTCGACGAGCGAGGAAGGACTAAGCGAAGAAAGGTATGCTACTTAATAATATCCTATATCTCGCAAGCTAACTCGGCACCCAGCGGGAATTGCCCCCAGGTCTATCCAAGCGCGACGCGGCGATCTTGAAAAAGGTGAAGAAACGTGCGCACTACCTCGACAAGGGATTCTCAATATGCGGCCTGCGCTTCGGATGGACTTTTATCATTGGTTCGTTTCGCGCACTTTCTCATCTTGATTGGTGGTTTACTTTTGTACAACTCTAGGTATTATTCCCGGAGCAGGGGACGTCGCAGATGCGACTCTCAATTATTTCCTTGTCGTTCGGAAAGCACGACAAGCTGAGATTCCTGGATGGTTGCTCCAGAAGATGCTTGTGAACAACGCAATAAGCGCCGGCGTTGGTTTCATACCCGTCGTTGGCGACGTGGTTCTCGCAGCCTTCAAGGCCAACAGTCGCAACGCCGCGCTGCTCGAAGAGTACTTGCGCATTCGGTACGTTCCCTTTATCCTGAATTTCCAATCTATGTGGTAGATTAACGCCGGCTTTGCAGGGGTGAGGAGTTTTTGAAGGCAGAGGTAGCTCGACAGGAAGACCCATCTATTGTCAAGCCCGGCGCTGGCCGCGAGCAGGGCGAGTCGATCCCTGGGAAGAAGAACTCCACCATGAAGAGTTTGTTCGCCGGACAACCCAAGACGGGAAGCACATCGACCGCATTGGCAAATCCAACCAAATAAGTCTGGGTTCTACAACACTAATATCATGCTATGGGGAACAGTTGTTGTCTTATGTTTTGGATACCCTCATAATGTCAATGTAAATAAATGCGCTCAATCAAAGAGTTGTTTAATACTTTACGAAGATTAGCAATAAGTGTCCCCTAGGCTGCTAACTATCCTGCAGAATTTGGTTGACCGAATAGGTGCCTACGCTCTAAATTATTCATATTCTACAGTGCCTGATAGTAGGTCTACTAATTATAATTTATAAAACACTCTCGATCGACTCAGGCTTCCAACCAGGGTACAACCCGTTATCCTTCCCACCGATCTCTCCACGACCAGACGACCACTCTTGGAGGAGAACCGCCAGAATATCGTTTGGATCGGCCTTTACACGGTCATCAATTTCTTTCAGTGGGCGGTATTCAACCTCAAGCTTGGCCTAGGAGATTGTTACATCTCTATCTGATTGGAACAGACTGTCAAAGGTGGCACTCACGTTATGCTTCTGCTCCCAAAGTTTGACGATCTCATTAACCGAGGCAGCATTTCCTTGGATCCTCAAATACTTGTTCTGAAGTTGTTCGACAGGGATGGTCTTCAAGACGTTGGCCAACCAGCTAGAAGGAGCCTTGGTTAATTTATCTTAGATTAAGATATATTGTGCATGGCTTACTCTGCAACCGATCGTACAGTTGTCCAGCTAGTCTTAGCATTACCATCGCCCCATGCAGTTACCTTCTTGTCGGCAAAAGCGTAGCCGAAAAGACTGTCGGGGATAGCGTGAGTAAAACTTGAAGAGGAACGAGCAGAAAAACTTACGGGATGAGGCAATACTCTGGGAAAGCTCCGGTGCAGAGACTAGTGATGGGGAGTCCCGTCTCCTTAGCAACTTTTACGACGGTTTTCTTGCCTTGGATGACAGGGGAGGGATTAGAGTCGTCCTCAAAGATCTGAGATGATGGTTTATGTCAATTTGTGCACTATGGTATATCTCCAGAGTTGTATGCAACTTACGCTTCCATACTCGCTAGGGAAGAAGGTCTTGACGCCAGCAGCTTTCGCAGCCTTTATCAACGGAACCTGTGTTGCCATGCTTAGTGGATGACTAGGAATACACTAAAGGTATGGCAGACTCACCTGGGCGGAGATGATTCCAGAGTCACCAACGGTAGACACCAGGACGTCGACCCCTTCAAGAGCCTTGATGATACTGGTTTCATCCTCATACGAGACAGGGCAAAGTGATGCGCCACGGCTCTTGAACTCTTGAAGAGGCGCGGAATCGATCTAAGGAGGAATTATTAAACAAGTTGCCGCCCTATGAGGCGTGCACGTACAGATGATGGTCGTGTCAGAATGCGTAGTTGGAAAGCGTTGACGTCCAAAAAGGCGTTTGCAAAGGGCTTGCCGACAAGTCCATTGGCTCCAGCGAGTGCGACAACCTTGGCAGCCATAATATTATGTTGTTGGTTGTAATTGTAGGGCAAGTTTCAAGTGGTCAAGTGCTGTGAAATGAAGCTGGGGCGATTGTTGTAGTTCAACCGCCTTGTCCATCACCATTTATATGTTCCCTGAGTGCTAGCTAGTACCGTGATGCGCTTGGCTCACACCTAGGCCGCAGTCGGGGGCTGAAAGAGCCTGCCACACCCTGGAAGGCCCCAGAAGCTCATTTGTGGTGGTTGATCGCTGACGCCTTCGAAGATCGCGGAGGATGCTCAGTCATCTTCCGCGGGTCATAAACTGCCATCATATGACCACGCTGTGGCCCAGCACACGTATAGAGGTCCTGGCTCAAAGGAAATAGCACCTTATTGGAGGCGTATTTCTCTCTTTCTTATCTTTGGATTCTTACGCAAAAATGTCTCTTACTCAGTACTTCGTCCAATGTGCATGTCATAAATAATTGGCAAGAGGAATAGCTCTTACGAACGGATACTACAACGAAAATAACTCCCAAGCTAGCTGGCACAACAGTCTCAAGCCCTTGACATCTTCTGTCTTGCAGTATCCAGCTTCCGTTGCATCCTCCTCAGCCTCTCCTGGTTGGCTTTTCTCCTCTCCACGTCCGCGGTAACGTTTGCGCCCACGTTCGATGTGCCAATCTTGGGTGCAACCGTATACCTTCCAATCGCGCTCTCGGGGATCCGCACGGCGTTCTTGCGACTACGTCCAGCATTGCCAAGCGCAGCACGCTCGAGCAACTTGCTCAACTTCTCTGTACGCACTACAGTTTCAGCTTCGGCAGTTGGGACGAGTCGGTCGCGGTATGAGGCAGATCGTTTGACAATTGGGCGAGACCAGTTGGCGACAAGTGTGTCTGCGATACGGCGGATGGCTGGCGTGACGCGTTTGCACTTGGTGTAGAATAAGACAATCTTTCCAAGACCAGATTCTTTGAGAGTGGCGGTGTCGATAAAAAGCTGAGAGCAGGGTTAGTTTGAGACTTAGTTAAGCGCCCAGGATACTCACTTTGGGCATAATCTCGAAAAAGGCGTTTTGAATACTTAGTGCCGGAAGGGATTTGTCTGGAAGTGGCTCAAGCCAGCGCCTCACACCTTCAAAGAGGTTGTTATCCAGTACGGATTGTGCGAGCGAAGATCTACGGTAAGATGCTTTGTTAGATCGCCAGAAGGTTAGGAATCAGGGCGCTTACTTTTGCAGCGTATCCATGACCTCACCAAGCATTTTCAACTTTGCGACTGCAGGCTGTTTGCTCGCGTTTGCTTCAATGTCCCGATCTGCTGCAGCATGCATGGCTTGGCGCAATCGGGTGACTTCTTCATCCGCATGCATATCGAGTTCCTAAATGACTAATGTTACTAATGCGATGCGGCATGCCATCAAAGAAAACGGACCTCTTCATCGCCTTCCTTTTTACGCTTTTTCCTCTTGCCAGACTTGCTTGGCTTGATAATAGAATCAATCTTCTGACTAAGTTCAAGTCGCCTGCCTGTAGACTCGGTGCCATCAAAACCAGTCGAACCCTGGTACCCCCACTCAACTCACGTTCTTCTGGAGTAAGTTCAGGTAATTTGTCTGCCTCTACACTGGGCTCTCTCTCCCTTTCCTTTTCACGACGCTTACGCCGCTTCTTAGGTACGACACTCCCGCCAATGCCATCTCCATCTGCGCCACCAGATGATTTTCTACGTTTGGTGAATTTGAGGCTTCCAGGTCGACCAGTCCCTTCATCGTTATAATCGGATCCAGCGTCTTCGCGAGCTGCCGTTGGTGACTCAGAACGGGACGAGACCTTGCGTTGACGAAAGGTTTGGCGCTCTAGTTTGAAGAAAATTAAGTTGCCAAGTCATGTTGAGAGGCAAACGAGCATACCATCCTCGGACAAGTCTGAATCGTCAGAGCCACCAAAGATATCTCGTTCAAGCTAGTATTATAATAATATCGGTGAGATGCAAATTTTCCGAGAAACGGCTTTACTTACCCCTGCTTGAGCCATTCTAGCAGAGTTGGTGGTGGAGTGGCGTCAACGCGGTTGGTCACGTGTTCGATTCTGCCGGCGGGGCGCTTAATTTTAGGCTTCCCACAGAAATTGCGTTTTTGGAATTACCGTGATCGCCGCCTCATTTGTGTCCCATGAACATCGGACGAATAGTGCGCTCTGTTCCAAGACTGAGAATTAGCCATGTACAAAAAACACCACTGCCTCGGATAGCGATCTCTAGGCCTTCAGTCCGGAGGTTCACATCGACCCTCCAACCACTCGACTCGCCTCCCCCTGTCGCGCCCAAGGCTAAGCCTCAAACTCTCCGCCGAGCAGCTCAGGCATCTTTGCCCATTCGTTCTAATCCAACTCCTACGCGAGGCTCGATACGCCCCGTTCTGACTCTCGCTACAGCTGAATCCTACAACCCTCACTTGCTTGAAAATATTCTTCCGCCTGGTTCTCAGCGTGTGCACGCTGCGTGGTGGATACCTCAATGGCAATTTGGTGAAGTCTGGGTTTTTGATTCGGGAAACTGCGTATTCTGGGGATTGAACGAGGCCGAGGCGAGAATGTTCGTTGCCGAAGTGATAATGCGTATTAGAGGCGCCGAGATCGGTAAATTGAAGGTGTTAGAAATTGAAGAACTGGAGTTTGTTACCGATCCAAACGAGTACGTGATTTCTCTGCTTTATTTTATTTTATATATCTCATCACGAGACAGGACGACGCGACTTCAGGGTGACCTAATTATCCTCGGCCAGATGCCACCCATATCCGAAGTCGAGTTCCCCTCCAGTTCTCCATCCGTGGATGTTGCTCTTCCGGTAGAAACGCTCCCCGCGAGATATGCATTCTCGCATGCTCTTGCGCGCTCTTCGGCTCTCGCAGCACTCGAAACCTCACTCGACAGCTACCTGCATAGCGTCTCCCGACTCCCCTCCACACTCGGTACAACAGGCAAACCCGGGCTCGGTCGCAAAGAACTCCGCATGAAGCTCGGCCAACTCATGCGTTTTCGCCAAGGCGTGAACCTGGGGCGTGAATCCTTTGGAGATACTCCAGATTTGTACTGGGCCGAACCCGTGCTTGAGAGTTATTTCGATTCGGTGTGCGAGGCGTTGGAAATCAAGGCTCGGGCGGACTCGGTAAACGCGAAGATTACGTACGCGGCTGAATTGCAAGGGCTGCTGAGAGAGTTGTTGGCGGAGAGTTCAGGACACCGGATGGAACTAATTATTATTGCGCTGATCGCGGTCGAGGTTGTGATCGTAAGTCTAGTGTCTTTAGATAAGCACCCCCAGTGAAGATATTAATGACTCTATGCGCATAGGCAATAATCCGAGATGGGCCAGAGCTCTGGCATATGGTAGTCGGCGAACCAGAGGTCAAGACGAAGGATAACATAGGAAACTCACAAACATAGTCACCGTTCCGAGAACTGCAGCATCGACCTTCCAATGGTCCGAATGCTCAGTTTACAGGTATGCGACAATGGAACCACCGCGCCAATGAGCCGATGTCCTTATATATAGCCTTGCTAGCAACTTTGGGATCGCGACCGCTACTAACATGGTGTAAAGTATTAAAGCACTCGTTTATATTACTATATGGTGGAGGTGTCCTGATCGATTGGAGCACGAGACAACCACCGTTAGTAAATAATACATTGAAGTACAATTTGTTTTGCCTCGCTTGTTATCCTGTTCGCCAGCGTCTCCGCCTAATTTTTAAATGCCCGAAACTACACGCTTCGCAGCTGGATCGTCTCGCAAGGAAACTAATTTGCCTCGCTTGCAATTGACACTAAGCTCAACGGCAGACCATCGAGGATCGAGCTCACGTCAGTGACTTTACGCCTCCCGCAACGTGCCTACTGACAAAAACAAACTCATCCGCTTGCCCGCGCATTCATGCGCTCATTCATTTGCGTACCGTGTGCCTGTGAGTTTCAATTTGCTCATCTTTTCGCCTTTTATACGCTCGTGATCCGAAACACAACCACACCTCATTCACCAGCCTGATTGGTCACGCCTTCATTTGCTCGTATATACTGGACAGTATCAATTTACAAGCGTACGTCAAGTCGTAGAATACAAAACACAGCGCATATATACTGAATAGGAGATAAATCAAAGTACAGGGTTCTGCCAAGGCTTTAAAAGTTCCCAGCTCGCCAAAGCTGATGGCTCCTTGGAAACAAAAAAATACCAAAAGGTTATCCACAGTAAAGCTACTAAATAGCTGATAAAAACTATTAATGATAACAAGATCAACGGAGATATAAAAAAAAAGAAGCATGAGTCATGATTTGGTCATCTGCCGATATAACGTTTTAAAGTAAGTCATGAATGAATTGGGTTAAATTGCACCTCTGCATCTGCTGCATACGAATGCGCTAGTCCAGTCAGGCTGCTGAAAACTTTTGAAATAATCGAGGGTGCCTGGCTCTAGCCGTGGGTTGGGATCTTTATTGTCCATTATGGCCTTAATACTCTCCCGAGCTTTCACCACAAGGTCCCCCATCCCTACAATCCCGTACTCTCTCCCACGAATGATGGGGGAGGATGCACACCATATTAGGTGTTTAATTTGATGCCACGAGTCTTCGTTGTGCAGCAATTCTCCTGGTATGGGATCGTTATTGTCCTCGTCTGTAACTCGGGCCATATCGCGCTCAAGCTTCCGCAGATATCCAAGGTCGAGCTCTTCGTCATCGAATTCGGGAGTTCCCTCGAGCATACAAGCAAGATTGAGTGGCGTAGCACACCTGACAAACCCAGCATTTTGTAAACAGGTCTCGTGGATCCATATCTGGCATGATTCCCGAGGGCAATACCTCTGCCGCTCCTCATCAGGAGAATATCTCCTATTACATCCGTACACAGGGCAACCAGCTGGAGACAGCTATCCATTGTTATGGTCAGTTCAAGCAAAATATTAAAAGACACTATAGTAAGTACTTACTATTTTATCGGTTTTAGCGACGATTCGGCCATCCCCCCCATTACTACTGATCTTGAGGTGGTACCTATGGTTCTAAAAATTCTGCGCTTTGCCAACATCAATAATTCAGCAAACCCACCTGTACCATCTCTCCCGTGGGCCAATGGGATCACAATATCCATCCTCATCGAAGCAACGGACAGCCACTTTCCGAACGATCGTATTTGCACAGATCACTTGCTCGTGATCAGAAAGAACAAGTTCGCGCTTGCCGAACATGCAGCTCGACCTAATATGGCACGATCAACTTTGGGTTGCAGATACGTAGATTAATGATTTACTCACAGGCAGACTACCGCACGAGGGTAATTCTCTAGGTCTAGGATTGTCGGTATAAAAATTAGGCAACTACCTAGTTTGGCTCACTGTAAGCTGTATAAAACCAACGGATTTTAACGTAGAGCTGAAATTACGAGTGAGCCAACCTAGTCAGAATGTGGGATAGTTCGAACTTACGTCTGTTGTAGGGGAATCTTTTGCATCCCCCTTGATCTCAAGAACTTCCGCAAACCAACGCTCGCCCAGAGTAGATGTACCCGAGTGATCTTCCCCTGGCTCGACTTCCACACTGCAAAATAGGTTAGTCTACTGTCCAAAATAATCTCGAGCCGGCATTCACCAGTCCCCATTAGTAACCTTAACGCCACTTGGTAACGTTAAACGGGCACGGGTGACGCCATGTATAGCAAATATCTGTTTCTGTTTCGAAAATTCTGTTTCTGGCGTGGTATGGAACGAGATTCTCTTTCGTTGACCACGCGCGGGAGGCATGAGAGGGGGAGGGGGAAGAGCAAAGCCAGGTGGTAGGTAAAGGAAAGCAGGGTAGAGTGAAACAGGTGTGTGACCGGCAAGAGCAAGGCGAGTGGGCGTGAGAGGCGGCGCAACGCAGGCACGTAACACGTCGACAAGTGGTGCCAGGAGAGTGATACGAGGCAGCCACAACGGCGAGCGCGGGTGAGACGATTGAATATATAAGTTGGAGCGAGGCAAGGAGGAGCGACCTAAGACCACGCAGGATGCAAACAAGCCCCCACTATTTCCTCTTTGGGCCATCAAGATCTCTAGCCCTGGATGGCTTCTGGACTTGGGTTTCGTCTTTGTTACAAGATTAGTCAAGCGTATCCAACGGATTGCCTCAAAAGCATCGAGATGCTACCGCTCTGGTTTCTAAAATATAAATAGAAGATATTGATTTAATCTACAGATATCCCTACAGAAACAATCAAGACTAGACATGCAAAACTGCCTCACTGGCGTTGCTGCTGCTGCTGTTGCCTAATCAAAGCCTGCAAATGTTCTAATCCAGGCTGGCCACCAGGAATTCCCGTTGGCCTAGGCTGCATTCCAGCACCGATGCTCCCAGAAGCGAGATTTTGTTGAAGCTGGGCACGTACATGGGGTATGATTTGTTGAACTTGCGCCGCCAAAAGCTGTTTTTGCTGGGGCGTTACTGTTGCCAGCTTTGCGGGACTAAGGCCAAGCTGCGCGAGTGCCATTTGGTAGACCATGCGCTGAAAGTTTGCATTGTGTGCTGCTGCGGTGGTGTTCAGATTCGAAGCACCCCCTTGGGCCAGAGTGTTGAGACCAAGTCTCGCTGCGCCAGTCGGATTGATTCCAGGCATACTCGCAGCATTAAGCCCCATACCACCAGCCGCGTTGAGACCTTGCATCAGTGCTGGGTTAAGGCCCGCCGGACTGGTGGTTGGGACTGGCGCAGGGACTGGGTTGACGTTAGGTGGGGTGGGCGCCGGGGTTGGCCGTGCACCCATACCGACTCCCGCACCTGGCACTATCCCAGCAGCAGGAGCGACACCCGGCACTATCCCGGAACCAGGAGCGACGCCCGGAATACCAGTCCCGGGGGCGATGCTTGGCGCACCACCCATCCCGGCCACAGGCACGCCGAGGCCAGCGTTCGCTGCAGCGCTAGCGCTTGTCGAAGCCCCAGTTCCCATTGTTGTGGCTTGAGGTAGGTTCGGGCCGTTCCCATTCACGGGGGGGTTGGGGTTCTTTGTCTGCTTGAGGCCAGCCGGTTGCCCACCACGAACAAGCGCAGCTGGACACAGCTGATTTATGAACGCCTTGAAGAGGACCCGATTCGGAGCCGAAGCAGTACTAAAGAAAAACGCCCCCCGTGCACCTTGTGCGGGATTTGGAGCTGGGTTATTGGGGTCTGACGGGAATTCATAGAAAATACACTGGTGTTGATCCGAGTTAATTTACGGAGGCGCGGAGAGCTCGATCGCGCACTTACCCAGCCAGACAAGATAACCCTCTGAAACACTTGCCATTTTTGGAAGTCGGTAGCCGAGTGGGTTGGATCAATCGTAATCTGGCCAAAGGGAACTGGGGTGCTGTAAATATGCGCCGCCATCTCCGCCGGGAGTGGTTTGAATCCACTCGTCGTGACTAGGCGGCTTGGCCAGCGGTGGGTTTCACTACCAGGAAATTCATCAGTACGTCCTTTGACTGATCCACATTCAAGCTCACATATTCTGGTGCGGTCCGCCAGCCGCAATTACGGAGAATTGGAGGGTAGCAGGTTCTTGATCGATGCGCTGCTGTAGAAGATAGACAATCTGACCGTTCCAGACATTGGTCGATGATGGAGCGCCTGCGGGGTTGGTGGTGGGAGGGATAGTGGGGTTTACAGGGATGCCAGGGTTCTGAACAGGTCCACTCGCAGCTGCACCTGGATTTTGTGGGGCAACGTGTGGAGCCGATGGCTGCTGAATCTGCGCGCTTGAACCACTGTGCCCCGGCTTTAGAGCAGCCTGGTCGTAAGCTTGTGGTACGGAGTGGGCCATCTGCGGTGTTGAATGCGCGAACTTGGGTGTTGAATGTGTAGCTTGGGGTGTTGAATGCGCAAGTTGCGGTGTTCCATGAGGGGGCGTGATTCCGATCTGTTGCGGAGTAGCTGCGGTGTTTTGTGGGGTGCCAGATACTTGTTGGGGAGTAGAAGAAACGTGAGGTGTGACGGCAGCTTGCTGTGGAGTGGCTGGAACACCCGGGCCCGCTGGCGGGTGCGGAGGGGGATGAGGTATTCCAGGCTGAGGAGCCGCAGAGAGCCCTGGTTGAGCAGGTGGTGCAGCATTTGGTTGAAATTTCGCAGGAAAATGGGTCTGGTGGGCAGGACCAGCCTGTGGCTGCGTCTGTGGCTGCGTTGCAGGGACGTTGGAAGGGGCAACTGTAGGGATCTGCGCGTGTGTATGACTTGGTGAAAGGTGATGTGAAGGCGATGCATGATTTGGATTTGGGACCGGGTCGGATTGTGGAGGCTGTGGTTGGCTAGTTGGATGCTGACCTGGGGCAGATACTTGGCTAGGTTGAATTAGCCCCGAGGTCGCAGGTTGGGTCTGCCCAGCTGACGTTTGTCCTGATTGTTGCACAGCGCTCCTCATCTGTGCAATCATAGCCTGTTGATGGGAAAGAGTGGAGGGAACATTCGCCCTTGCACCACTACTTCCCACTGCGCCATTATTGCCTCCTCCTGTTGCTGCCGCCATTTGTCTCGCCCTTTCATACGCTAGCGCGTGTGCCTTGGGTGGCACCATTGCACCGACACCGGGTTGACCCTTGGAATCCAAAATCACACCCGCCGCGCCAATGAATGCCCCAGATTCGTCAATCCGGAAGCCCGTCCTTGTAAATCTCTCGCGCTGAGCAGCCGGCATACTGTGATTATTCATTACGCTATATAATTGGCGATAGGTATTGAGGATGACAGGGTCGGGGCCTTGGTTCGGAGCAGTACTGGTGGGCTGGGGGATGGACGGAGGCTGGGGAACTGAGGGTTGTGGTGGCGTCAAAGTAGGAAGATCAATCTTGGGAGGAACCGGCCGTCCGTTATTATTCGGAGAATCGGTTTTTGAACGCTTGACTGGGCTCGTAGTGCTCTGTTCAGGGGTTGGTGGTTCGTGTTGACGCTTAGCGTTTGGCATATGAGTTCCCGCGAGCAAAATTGTGTAGTTTTTGGGCTGAGCAAACCAGATCTCGTCCGATGTGGGCCAGAGCTAGAGTGGTCGAACAGTTGAAAAAAATCAAAACCCAAGGTAGAGAAAATATAAAACGTGCCTTGGAGTGCAGGGTTGTAAGCATAGCTGTAAGTTCTTTAACCTGTGAGTTTAGGCACAAGGAAAGGTTGATGTTCCTCTAATACGACGTCTTATCAGGCACGAAACACGTGTAAGCAAAAAATCGCACCTTTGAGAGTTCGTCCGGCAAGGTTTCCCAAGTAATCTCATCAAACGAACTAGATCGATTGCATATCGGGCGACGACCAGAATCCAGGCGACTACCAGCAATTAATAACATGTGGAAGATCGGTGGTGAACGAGGGGGCCGAGGGGGAATACTAGGATGCTGTGTGCGTTGGCGGCGATATGGTGCCTCGAGTACCTCGTCGCACATCTAGAGGTATATAAATATCAGAGGCAACTAGCCCCCTAAAGGTCAACCGTTCCCCACTCACCTCGATGGCTGCAACCAACCCCTCTAAAACAGCCATGCCAATAGAACCTCCCGAGCCAGTAGTCCCAATTCCCAATAGGTGTGGTGTATTTCTGAAGAGAGGAAATAGCGCGGTGGGCTGGGTAAAGGATCTTCTCGCAACGATAGCCGGTCGGGTCGTCGGAGTCGTGAAGGTGACCATCCCAACGGTCAACTTGCAAGCGGGGTGCTTTTCCTGGAGTCGCATCACCATAGGTTGAATGACTTGCATTCCCAGAGTGACAAAGAGGCTGGTACTAATTGCTGAGTCGCACACTATACAGAGCTTTACATCGGACATGGTGGTGGCTAACTCCAGGGTTTAACGCCGGTCGCACGTGGTTCCATTTGGGAGTCTGACTGGTAAACAAACATACAGGGTGGGGTTTGAATAATTAGGCCAAACCCCACAATGACCAGGAAACGCAAAGCAGGGGAATTAGACGCAGCGCCTTCCCCGCCAGGTTCGCTCTTACCTCAGAAGCGACACTACAGACAAAGAGCGCACGCAAATCCTTTCTCAGATCATGACCTTCAGTAGTGAGTTGTCGTTTGGACCGGTATGCTCGGCTTTGACCAGGGCCCAGTCCAGCATCTCCAGATGAAATGGACTGGACATTACATTACCCAAATCACCCAAGTCTCCAAGTTGAATTTGCAGACATAGGTTGTGGGTTTGGGGGTCTCCTCATCGCCCTTGCTCCGCTGTACCCAAAGACCCTCCTGCTTGGTTTGCCCCAGCTCCCTTGAACTGCGAACGAGAACTAACGCCTTCGCAGGAATGGAAATACGAGTCCAAGTCACACAGTATGTAACGGACAGGATTGCCGCACTTCGACAGCAATCCATCGAGGCCCAGGTCCAATCTACTGCCGCCAGCGGGGAAAACACCCCGGAATTGGTCGACGGAGGTTATCAAAATGTTAGCGTCGTCCGCGCGAATTCTATGAAGTTTCTACCCAACTTCTTCCGCAAAGACCAGGCAAGACCGTCGTGTGAACCTTCAAATGTGATTAATATTGACGACACCTTAGCTCAGTAAAATTTTCTTCCTATTCCCCGACCCCCACTTCAAAGCACGCAAACACAAGGCACGAATCATTTCGTAAGTCTCAAGCCATCTAAATCTCGAAGCGGACCTCGACTAATCTCCCATCCGGGATGAATTTCAGACCAACACTCCTCGCAGAATACGCTTACGTTCTCCGCCCAGGTGGCATCGTTTATACGGTAACTGATGTTGAGGAGCTCCACACATGGATGGTAACTCATCTAGAGGCATTTCCTGCCTTTGAACGTATTCCCGACGAGGAAGCATTAAAAGATCCGGTTACCCCACATGTAAGTACTTTTACAACCTAACTAATATATCCCACGACTTGAATCCTCATATTGTTTATAATTCAACCATAGATATTGAACGCAACCGAAGAAGGAAAGAAGGTCGAACGTAACAACGGCCGGAAATGGTTGGCGTTGTTCAGACGAAAAAATAGGCCAGAGAGGGCAACCAGTTAATAACGCGTCCCAGGTATCCTAGACCGGCACAGTAATATATAGATTTTATATGGAAAGGCGTGTAGATGCTGAACCTGGGACCAATTTTTGTTGGCCAAATACCGTTAGTGTCGCTTATGTCCACCGTCAACCCACCAAAAGTGGTACAAAAATATAGGATATGAAAATGTTACATACAGCATCAAGAGCTCGATACGCTAAGATGCTCGTCTACTCGTTTTAGCCTCGCTATTTTCCAGCCGGCCATTAACCTAAGCATATAGACAATTAAGACCGGTTGGCGAACATTTTCTTGATCGCCTCGCTCGAGTACGACTTGGGGCGCTCAAGCGGTGCACCGAGAGCGCGATCCCAGATCAGCTGCGCAGCGACACCAAATGCACGCGAAACACCAAAGAGGACAGTGTAAAACCTCATATCCTTGAGGCTGTTCAAATAAAATGTCGGTCATATGTTAAGTATATCGGTGCATATGCTTACCCGTAGTGGGTCAGGAGAACACCAGAATGTGCGTCAACATTTGGCCATGGATTCTTAGCCTTGCCAGCCTCAAGCAAAATACCCGGGGCTAATTTGTAGACCTGCCCTACGAGTTTGTAGAGGGGGTCGTGGGGTAGGTGTGTCTCGGCGAATTCCCTTTGAGCAGTGTAGCGAGGGTCCTGGGTGCATACGCGTTGAGATGAAACCTTCGACAAGCAAACAAACATGGGCTCACCGTCTTGCGCAACACAGCATGACCATATCCAGGAACAACTTGGCCTCCCTTTAGCGTGCTCCAGATGTACTCCTTGATTGCATCATCAGTTGCATTCTCCCCAACCTTTGAGCGCATGCGCATCAACCAGGTCAAAACTTCTTGATTTGCGAGCCTATCATGTTGTGAATTCAAATTGTTTATAATAGTTAACGGCTGCATACCCATGAAGTGGACCGGCGAGGCCATTCAAAGCGGCGCCATAGGCCAAGAAAGGATCCGAGAGTGCGGAGCCAACGAGTTTGCCGGTATGAGCAGAGACGTTACCACCCTCGTGATCGCTGTTGAGTCGTGAATATATAATTGAAGCAGGTTGGTATGAAAGGCTTACGAATGGATAGTCAAGTACAAGCGCATAAGTTCGACGAAGCCCTCTTGGTCACCAAAGCCAAGAAGGGTGGCCAAGTTATACGAGTAATCCTTCTCAAGATCAATGGCGGGAAGCTTGCCATCCGCGAAGACATTGCGGTAGATGCGACCAGCAATATTGGGCAGTTTAGCAATCCTACATTGTCTCGTCAGTTTCAAGTCAGTTTCAATCAAATGGTGGTACCCACAAATCCATGGAATCCTCGAATGTTGGTCCCCAGTAGTCTTTCTTGCCGATTCCATCCTGGTAGGCCTTCGCAAACGCGGAATCGTGATTAAGCTGACACATCGATCAGAAATCACAACCCTGATATACAAATAATTTTTCTTACGGCGTTAACCGCGATGGAGAACTGCGTCATTGGGTGCAGAGTGTTGGGGCATTGGTCAATAAGGTCTTCAACGAATTTGGGCAAGCCAGCGCGGGCAGCCCATTCCGCCGAAAGGGCCTTAACTTGGGCGTCGGTTGGAACCTCTCCAGTCAACAAAAGCCAGAACAGGCCTTCGGGAAGAGGCTCAGATCCTCCGGGAGCTTTGGGGAGCAGCGCCTGGCACTCGGGGATGGTCTTGCCGCGGAAACGAATGCCCTCCTCAGCATCGAGGACGGAACCTGTGTGATCAATCAGGGACCTTTGTTTTGTTTGACAACCAAATGGAGCGCACCATCCCAAAGGAGAGCAGGAAGGCCACGCATTCCACTGCATGGAAGTCAGGCTTAGCAACAATTCGAGGAACTAATGTATAGCTCTCACCCATAGACCTGGTCGACAATGACTTGCCCAAAGGCTTTCTTACCGTGCTCGGCACGGATGGCCTTTACCTATTGCATCCGTGAATAACGGGACAATCAACAATATTAACTCTCGCTCACATTCTCGATCTCGCCCGGGATGAGTTCAGCGAAACGCTCCTTGAGGGTCTGAGGCTTAGAGGTGGCATATGTGCGTGCTGCGAAAGCGATACGGGGAAACGCATTGGCCTGGCGAAGCTGATAACGGGGGATGTAAGCGCGTAGGACTCCTTGAACGTAGAATTGATCGACTTTCCTGGTGCCGCACAGCGGTACGTAGAGCAAAAGCCATATTCGTCAAGGTATATAGGAGGAGTGGTGGTGTGGTGCAAGTTGAGGAAATCTTCGGGTCGGCTCGAAATTCAAGTTTTTGTGCTAAGGGACCTTGCTTACGTGCTCAATACTATGACGCCGGTCTCACCCGTAGGCACCCGTCATCGGGACAGACATGATATTACAGCTCGAAGCTCTGAAGCTTCTCGTCTAATGTTGAACATTGATCCCATTTTAATATACAACTTCCATATTGACTCGTTTCCCGCTTGATTCCTCATCGAGACGTGAATGTACGGCCCCTGCCAAGTTGTGGATCAGCACTAATCGAGAGAATGCTAAATAAATAACTTACGACACCGTCTTGCGCTCCTTCTCCCCCGCGGACTCGGTCTTGGCGCGATTTAGGACTTTCAAGAACTCGGTCACACGGTGACGCATGCGACTATGCATGTATGCTTTTGAGCACTTGATATGGTAGTGCAAATAGTCTCGGAACAGCTGGATGTGCGAAATGGTATTGGCTGCGACAAGCGGATTCGTGAAATGCCGTGGGAAAATCACTGTTCCAATCCTGAGAGATTAGCACAGTGGATCTTGTGGCAAACGCGGGGAAACAGTGCACCAAAAGTAACATAACCAACGTCGTCGCTCACGTTCAAGCCTCGAACCCCGCGAATCTCCAGCGGAGGATCCCGGTTACTGTAAAGAACTTGCGGAGCATTTTGAATGGACGGCTGCCGCCTAGCATCGACAAATTCCTACGAGGGGTTAGACGAAATGTAATGTGGAAAGCATAACAAAATCATACCTGCAAGAATACCCTCCCTACTACCTTGTCGGTCTCGTCCTGGAACTCTGTCGAGAACACAACAGTGACTCGATCGAATCCCGCCCGAATATAAATGGCTTCCCTGTCGCGATAATGAATAGACTTGAGATCACCCGTTGGTGGCGCCGAGCCGTCCTTTGGCAACCCAGCTGCTTCAAGTTGTTTCTGAGTCTCGAATGCAGATTCAAATGGAGCAGCGAGAGCATTTCGCTTCAAGAGCGCAACAGATTTAATCAAAGCATCACGCTCCTCTGAGTTCATAGTCAGGCAAACCATAATTTATCCTTCTCCTACGGAACATACCTCCAGGAGGCGGAATAGCTTCCAAATCAAACTGGAGTGAAAAATCGTATCCTTGCTCGGGCTGGGGCGTGATGTAGGACCCATATTCGCGCTGCAACACCTCGTTTGCGCCGTACTGAACGAGTTCTTCCCAGCATCGCATGCTTATCGAAACCAATAACCCAGTTTTCTTCTCGGGAGTGGATACATGGAATCGAACGCCATCATAGTCAACAAAACTGACGTCTATGCCCGAAGGTCTGCATTCGAGTACGCGTCAATTTGACTGGGCACAAAGATTGGAGAAGGGTGCTACCAACTCACTTTATGAATTTCTCAGTGAGCGTGTTTTGCAGGACAACATTGTGGGACTAATTAACGTGAGTTCATGGCCTTACATATTTGCTAAGAATTTCTACTTACCTCGAGAAGGATCATTATAGTTGGATGTCCTGGTTTGACTTGGAACGCGACACTGGCGCTATAATTACATAATCTAACAGATTGGTCTGGGCTAAGCGCTGTACATGTTGCTTTGCTGGTGACTCTGATATATCCGAACTGAAGTTCTACGAAACTCACAACGTGCGATATACTATCTTCTACATAATTTTACTAGGTAATTTACAGAAAATTTGAACCCAAATATTATTTTTTGTACCCTTCTTAAACTCGATTTGTTCAAAAATGTACTCAGGACCAACCCTCAACTTTGCTTCGAAATATATAGCACGAACCCGAAGCGAGGGAGCTCAGTGATGTTGTTCTCTATGTAAGCAGCTCTTTTGTATGTCATAATTAAGCCAACCTAGCTGGGCGAAGATTAAAAGACCAGCTAACATAAACATGACTTCTAAGCCTCCGAAAACGTTAATATTTTAGTTTGAGGTGATTTATACCTACATTTCGATACTAACGTTTCGACCTTGATTAAATACTTCGGCCGGCTGTATGCGACGCGACAAGCCACAAACTTAAATTACTACCGCGCCTTGCTCGCCAAGGTTACACCCCTCTGCACACAGTTATGTTCGTTAGTTAATAAGTCTCAAAGCGGACTAAGAACCCGAATAAGGACTGGCGCCCGTTAACGTTAGCTAGTTCTAGAAACTGCAGTCAGCATTAGCGGCGCTCCAACAAGAGGCGAATAGTCTCTTGACATGCTAATTCTACTGGGGAAACTAGGAGTTTCCGCCTTCGTTTCCAACGCATATATGCAACATCCGGAACGGTAAAATCATCGTGGTCGAGTGTATACGTAGTATTATAGCTGGACTTTAGGGACTCAAGCTTAGACTTAGCTGCCAGCTTCCCCGAATGAGTTACTGAGGACGCCTCTGATCGTAGGTGCTCCTCCTAGGTACTTGCCATATGCTTCCGAGTTCGAAACCCTTGCCCAATCATCGATCGGCGCTGAGTATCCAAAAACTAATGGTGTTATAAAAATTAACTACTACATGCAATATAAATTGACAAATGTGTCCCATCCCATCTCAGCCTATTCTATCTAAACTCAATGTTAATTCTAGTTATAGTTAGATTAAAGTTGGCATCTTCCCCTCCTCTGTTTGCCCGTGAACCCCATGCCTGCGACCTAGGAGGACGGAGCTTTCGATTAATAATTCACATATCCGGACCCGCTTGAATCGTCCCATTCTCACCATGGTGTCGGGGTGGTTCGTCGCCATCAAAGTGGTGATGCGACCTCTTCACAACACTGCCCCGAGCTTGACTTGACTCGTTTACACTAGCAGTTGTTGGTCCTGTTTGCTCACGCATGACATCCCTACCACCTATAGCACAACCAGTCGATGTTTTCAATAATACCCACACCTGCATGAACTGTTCTATCCTCACCATGACAGGGCTCTGGGTGGTTCGGGTCGTCATTACCAAAGCAGCGATGAGACCTCTTCGCGGCGAATAACTCCTCATTGCCCTGGGCTCGGCTCGTCGCGTTTAACGCTGCCGGTCCTGTTTGCTCGCCCACGACATCTCTACCGCCTAGGATGCAAGTAGTCAATGTTTTCAATAATCCCCACACCTGCATGAACTGTTCTATCCTTACCATGACAGGGCTCTGGATGGTCCCGGTCGATATTACCAAAGCAGTGATGAGACCTCTTCACAGCGGATAACTCCTCATTGCCCTGGGCTTGGCTCGTCTCGTTCAACGTTGTCGGTCTTGTCCGCTCTTCCATCGCATCTCGAGCTCCGACGTCTAGAGACAAAGACAGTCAGAATCGGCAATAATTCCCATCCCCGTTTGAACCAATCCATTCTTACTATTGTGTTGGGGTGGCTTGTCACCAGAATAGTGGTGATGGGTCCTCTTCACAGCGGATAATCCCTCGTTGGCCTGGCCTGGGATTGTCTCGTTTAACGTTGTCGGCCCTGTTTGTGTATCTATGATATCTCTACCGCCTAGGAGCACAAACCGTCAGTGCTTTCAGTAACTCCCATACCCGCTTCAATCCATCTATCCTCACCATGACAGGGCTCCGGGTGTTTCGGGTCAGTATTACCAAAGCAGTGATGGGTCCTCTTCATAGCGAATAACCCCTTGTCACTTTCATCCACTGCATCTTGCCTTGCTGCAACGGACCGATACTCCCTCGAACTTGGTACCGATGGGTTAGCTAAAGGGATGGCAGTCGCAAGTCCGCCAAGAACGACGACAACAATAGTCGGAAAGTTGGCAAGCATGATGCGTGAAATATGGATGACGGTTAGTGTGATTGGTGAGCAAGCTCAAGTGGGTTGTGGACTGACTGGTGGCTTGTCGAGTGGTATTTAAACCCACCTCGGGCTCATGGTCGTGATATATTTACCCAGTAGCGGTCATGTTGAACTTGAAACGTCAGTATGTGCTTGCTGCTAGGATCAGGAGTCTGGTTGTTTCAATGCCAATGCATGCAGCCAATCACCATTGGCGCGCGATCGCAAATAAATGATCGCGATCCAAAAATCAAAATCGACCCACGTTATCACCATTACTGCATTGTAAACCGATCATAATGAATTAGCACCTCTATTTTCTCAATCTACAGAATATGAATATCGTTTATTTTGATGTGCCCGCCCCACAGCATATAGCATATCGCGCGCGCGCGCAAGTAAATTAGCATTCAGTGTTGCAGCCCAAGCCGCCCCGCGACTCGATTGCTCAATGCATATGGGCGCCCACTAATGGTTGGAAAGATTCCCAGAGCCTTCGCTAGATCATTTATTTTAGTTTGCTTGGAATATCAGCTATACGCCACTTTTTGCAAACAATATTTGTGAGCCGCCAACGTTGCACCCCATATTACCAATTCAGCCCAAATAAGCTTATATATAAGTCTCCTACGTGGACGCCTGCTCTCATTTCTAATACAGTTCTCATACGCATGTCTCATTCACAATTGAAACTGCGCTTGGATTAAGAGTTGCCGTTTTAGGCTTGTATCACGTGACAAAGGTCTTTCATTTTGTCCGAACATACAAGTACACAAATTGCTCGGCGATCGAACACCTGCGAGTCCATAAAACAACCAAAACTACATCCACCCCCATTGGTTTAACACAAGGATAACCTTACTATTTGAACGCCAACTCGAAGTAGTATGGTAAAACAGCCATTCTCCCCGTCCGACTTACAACCAATCTCATCCTCAGTCCAGGACAGAAATTCTCAACGATGGCGGGTACCGCGCCGACGGACGCAAATCCACTGAACTACGTTCATTTACAATCGAACTATCTCCCCATCCTACCGCGGACGGTTCCGCGACTGTTTCGCATGGGTTGACGGCTGTGAACGTGTGCGTATTTGGACCGCGCGAAGCAAAGAATAGAGCGCAAACTATGCACGACAAGGCGCTTATTAATGTTGAAGTTTGTGAGGCTGCTTTTAGTAGCAGCGACCGGCGGAAACGGGGTCGTGGCGACAAGTGAGTAAATAATAGCCGCCGTCGGTGGGTGGGTCGGATTGAGTTTGGCTATTTGTAGACGGACTTTGGAGTTTGCTGCCTCTGTTCGAGCGACGTTCGAGCCCGTGGTGCAAGTTTCGCTCTACCCTCGATCAGAAATTGACATTTTTGTGCAAGTGCTCCAACAAGACGGAGGGGTCCTCCAAACCGCAATCAACGCTGCAACTCTAGCACTCATCGACGCAGGAATCGCGCTTACAGACTACGTCTGCGCATGTACAGCTGCATGCATAGACACTACGCCCCTCCTCGACCTCACAAACACAGAAGAGTCCGATCTTCCGAATCTCACGCTTGCTGTGCTTCCTCGTTCAGGCAAAGTGACGCTTGTCACGATGGAAACCCGATTGCACATTGAACGGTTCGAGCAGATATTTAAACTTGCGATTCGGGCGGGGGATGTTCTGCACGAACGGATGAGGGCGGCGGTGCGGGAACGTACGGGAAAGCTTGTGCAGAGTATGACTATGGGCATGGCCGCGCCAGGCGAACCCAAAGAAGTCCCAGGTGACGTCGAAATGCATTAATGTACAACCCGTCGTGAATTATAGAGTAGAACTTTACCATGCCGCATGTATGTAACTCCGGTTCATGTGCACGGATAACTCAAATTTAGAGTGTCGCCTGCGGAAGACAATCCCGTGCGCATTGCGTTCATCAGCAAGTGACCTGGCAATACCCGCATCGGACGCCACGGAATATTGTAGTTTCGGACTCGGACCGACACTTGCAGCACACGGAGCTCCGACCCGCCCACATTGCATATATTGATGAATGCATGTACATCGTAATCATAGCCGCCCTTTTTACATATAAAAAGATTCCACGACGTCATCTGTCCCGCACCTGTGAGAGACAGTCACAACGAGATCTAGGGTTGACTCACATAGTTTATAAACCCACGCAATCCAAAACATTAATATTACTTCATAGCCAGGTATATATGTAGCAAACCGTCTACCATAAAGTTTAGGCACGCAGTACGACGTCATGACGGAGAAACGTACCGCGCACCAGCGGACCGAACCGAGGGTATATCCAAACAAATGACGCCGGGAATAGAAGCGGCCGGGTATCGAAGATTACATCCGGGTATATAGACGCCCGCACGCGGGATAAATTTAATTGGTGGATCAGAAAGGAGCGTAGCGCGAGGGGTATATGCGCTGTCCCACCAGTCGCACAAAGGTCTGTTTTTATATGCCGCACACCGTAGTAAACCGTGCACTGTCGAGGGCACTGGGCTTGGGCACTGGGCCATAGGCCCGATGAAGTGAGGTCGATGATCGGCTGGTGTGGAAAATGAATTACACCTGCCTCGCGCTCATCGTGCGCGATCGGCCGTCAATCTTCACGATTACACGTTGCTAATTTCGACATAAAAAAATGACCCATCGAACTTTGCGGACTGCCAATTTGGTGAGACTTGCTCGCAGTCGAGTCACAGACCCTGTGATAACCCCTATTACTGAAAGCTAAGTTCTGGAAATCCCTTCCAGACGCCGGCCGAGATAGCATGGGACACTTTATATTATTGTTTGTACAGAAGCCGTAGCTAGATCCTCGAGACCCCGCAGTTTTGTTTATCGCACAGAAGTTCCAGCATAGCCGGTCGCCCGCCTGAGCTCGCCCAACCTCGTCCCCGGACCCGTCGAGCTACCCGCACTTCGAGAATTGCTTCCGCCGTCCCCATTATCCCAAGGCACGTTTGTTGTCCTCCTACGTCCAGCGGAAGGTTCCGGTTGATACGCCCCCGTTCTGGAACCAGGGCGCTCCCAGTCCCAAACCGTCGTAGCGGCGGGGCGGGGACGCGTAAGATAATTGTATATGCCGGCGGCGAGGCCACCTGCTCCAAGACCTACATAGCCGACGTCGCCTCAGTCCAGATACTGTACCCCACAGATTGTGATGTATGTAAAGATAAGATGAGCGTACCTGTCCAGAATCCGGGGGACCAGGGTTGATTGGGGTTCTGGGACGAGGTGTGTTTCGAGTAGGGAGGTGGAGCGTCGTTTAGTGAGCTGGGACCGCCGCCACGGCCCCTCCATCCCTGACCGGACCCCCATCCCCCACCTCCACTTCCTGGTGTGTTCCGGGCGTTTGGGGTGCTCCGGTTAAGAGAGCTCGGGAACAGCCAGGCAATTACAAGGTAAATTGCCACCAAGAGACCAACTATATAAAGGATATCTGTGGAGTGCGTGAGTCAGAACAAGGGGCATGCGCACAGATTCGGGAATGTAACCGAAGATGATAGCAGCGCCTCGGAGAACTCACAGGTGGTGTAACTCGTAGTTGATTCTCCATACTGGGGAGCGCGCACCAGAGAGTAGGTTAGACCACAGGACCCTGTGGACTCGAAACAAGCAAAGGATGGAATCGAAGATGGAATGCATCAGAGACAGGTTAGGAAATGGATCTTGCGCGCACACCTCGGAGGACATATGGGTCACCGGGGCGGTCCCACCCCTCACAAGAGACCTGCAGTTTGCCGAACCTGAGCGAGGATGGTAAATCGGCCTCGCACTAATGTATCGAATCAGATTTATGAGTGGATTGAGCTAAGTTGAGATGAGTTAGGGGCGCACCTTCCAGTCAATATCCGTGCTGGAACCACCAGTATTGGTGCACTGGACGGCCGAGGGCTGGTAGTCACGACAGATATACCCGGTGCATTCGAGCTGGGGAACGGGGGCAGTCCGACGGGCAGCGGTATATCTCCCGGCATATAGCGTGAGCGCCCTAAGGGAAGAAAGGGGAATGCGATCGCCCATGGTGGCAAGCAAGAATACAAGTTTAAGCCGATTGGGATTATAAACTAAGTGTTGAATACGTGGAATCGCGTGGAGGTCTGTGGCTGTGCCGATCACGCATGAACTCTCGATGGGAAGCAATCCAGGGCCGAGCCAGTCTATTCCCGGATGGTAATAGGGGGTTCGATCTTTCTTTGGCCGGTTACGGCACTCGGAATTTCTTGAGTCGCTTATGAACTCGGCCCCACTTTTCACGGCCGCACTTTTGCCCACCACACCATGGCCTCTGGCGGCAACACTAATGACAATGTAGCCGTTGCCAGCCCCCAGTTCCCCCTTATTGACGACAAGATCTTTGCGAGTCCAGCAAGCTCTCAAACACTGCTCGCGGCCGATGACGAAAACACCCCTCTGCTGCCCAAGTCACACAAGGACCGGCCATGGTACAGACAGGCATCTCCCAAGCTGTGAGTTGAATGGTGATACTATGGATAGTGCTCATTGTCCTAGGCTGGTTCCCTTTGCGCTCGCAAGCGCGATCTGCGTATGTCCGATGAGGTCTCATGCATATGGGCCCGCTAACATTATGGCTAGCACGGAATGACGCTTGCTCCCCGCGTTGAAGTTTTCACTCGCATTTCCTGTGACCAAGTCCACATTGACACCGTCCGCACTTATTCGCCGACCGGATTCAATCCTGTGCAAGTGTTCTCAATGGGACCGATGCCGTTCTCGGTTGTTTCGTTACCACCCGTCTATGCCGCACTCGGCCACAATGCCACCCTCGTTACTCCCTCTGATTGCCGGCTCGATCCAAATGTCCAGCAGGCGACCGCAAAGCTCCAGGCGCGTAAGTCCCAATTATCTGCTTCGTCATGCCGATCGCTGACTAATACTTCGCCCGATGCCGTAGTTATTATGACCTTGACTGGCGCCCTGAGTGCCCTGACGTCAGGCGTCTGGGGCCAGTGGAGCGACCGCCATGGTCGCACACGAGTAATGGCCTTGTGTATCTTTGCTATGCTTGCCGCGTAAGTTTATTTTATTTTATTTTATTCTTGCTTTATCTGTCGACTAATGAGTTTCTAGTGATCTGGTCTTTGTGTTTGCCGCGTCCCAGTCTGCTCGTCCTCTCTATTCGTTCCTTACCGCCTCGCGCATACTCGTTCTTTCCCCCCTCATCGAAGGCTCCTTTGGAGGATTGTTGACGCTGCAGGCTGCATTTAACGCGTATATATCAGACGTGACCCCAGTTGGAACTTCTCGGGCAAAGATCTTTTCTCGTTTTCTCGGTATAACGTTTGTTGGTCTCGCGGCTGGTCCGACTCTTGGCAGCGTCCTCCCGTTCAACCCCTTTTGGATTTCGATCACGATTGGTGCCACTAATTTACTGTTGCTACTACTGCTTTTGCCAGAGAGCTTGTCCCAAGAGCAGCGCGATGCATTGGCGGCTAGTCGTGCGTTGACCGACGGTCAAAAACCCGTCTTGGAGGGCCGAGGGCCGCTTGGGAGCATTCATGGTTATACTGTTGCTACAGTCCGAGGTGTCCTCGAGCCGATGAAAATCCTCTTGCCCAGGAAGCGGGTCGGCCAAGGTCAGGCAGTCGCGGGCGAGGACTGGAGTTTGACTTTTCTTGCCATGTCGCTGTTTCTCTATTTGTTGGCTGTTGTAAGTGGTCGCGGTGTTTGCTCGGATATAAAACTCACTTTGCGCAGGCTATTTATGGTGTTAAAATTCTTTATGCACAGCACACGTTTGGATGGAATACAGAGCAGGTGCGCTGATTGGTTTTGATTCGACGAATTATGTTGACAATATTGCAGGTCTCGTACTATCTCTCGTTTATTGGGTCTTTGCGTGCCTTGAACTTGATTTTTGTCCTGCCCTGTGCGTCGGCCATTGTTTGGGCACTGCAGTCCCCATCCTAATGCGCCGGACTTTATAGATCTCATCAAAGTTTACAAGCCCAAGTCGTCCAAACAGGCCCCTCCAACGGGCGCGTATCCATCACCTGCGATCTCGCCCCACGGTTCCGTGACGGTTATCAACACTCCTGTTACTAGCATGCCAGCACGAACAACCTCCCTGCCAGCCGTTCCGCTCTCGCCCCCGAGCCCGAGCCCGAGCCCCGAACCAGGGACCCCGACCGGCACATTACAAGGCCTCTCGTACGCCAATGCCCAGCTGATCAAACAATCTATTCGCCTAGCGCGGGAACAGCACTTTGACCTGCACGTCGCCCGCCTAAGCATGTTTATGGATTTTTTATCATATTTCTTATTGTGCTCGTCGAGCTCTCCGGCGGGGTTTGTCCTTAGCACGTCGTTGACTGCGTTTGGATGCGGAACGAGTCCGGCGTTGCAGAGCCTTGCACTTGGGATTTTGGGACACGATCAAGCGGATGTGGGCAAGTTGTTTGGGGCGCTCTCGATGCTCAGTTCAGTCTCGAGTACAGTTCTTTCGGTGGGTGCCCCGCAGGTTGACTATTATGCAAGGGGACTAATATTTGCCTTAGCCGTTGATTTTTGGATCGTTATATTCGCTTACGGTTGCTGTGTTCCCCCAGGCGATATTTATTATTGCGACGGGGGTGTTGATGGTTGCGCTACTTTCCCTTGCACTTGTGCAGCCTTCGAGACCGTTGAGAAGACGCGATGTAGAGGATTTCCCACCTAGAGGACGGAGTAGACGCGCAAAAGACCTGAGGCGATCCTACTCGAACTAGGCATGACATTTATGTTATGGAAAAACATTCACGACCACGACTGAATATGTTGGCATTTTGCACATCACTGGTATCTGGTGGCGGCGGTGTGCATCACGCACTTTTAAAAATTTGTACTATTATTTTTTCGGTGTTGTAACAATGTATTTGTATCTTTTTGCAATATTTTTGTTTGCACGTACGTACATACATGGCTTTTTTGTCCGTTGCAATGATTTTATATAAATTACGCGTTGCGGTAGTTGTGGGGGTGTATGCATGTGAAGCGAAAGAATTACAGCCGTTTGCAAAAGTCATCGGAATCGGCGCTTGATACATCAAATTTCGGGCCTTTGGAGCTCGATGGCAGTTCACGAGCATTCTGTAAACACTCAATAAATAAATATAGCAAAATATCAATGGAATCGCAGTGATCTCTTTTGCAGGTGCCCATGCAAAAATATAAGCAGGTTTATCACTCTTATGATACTGTTTTCTCCCCGAAAACCAATGCTTTTGGGCATTTTATTCATTCTCACCACTCAAGTTTTATGAGTTGTGCTCTATAATATTAGGGAATTAGGAAGAAAATTTCTGATGCCTATGTATCATTTTGTTGTATCCAGACACATTTTGCTTATTTTGGGGCAAAACTTCATGAAAAAATATATAATTTATATGAATAAGATCGCAGAGACATTCTGCAGGTGCCTATAGAACTTACTAAGGCTTGGTGTCATGAAGGGACCAGGGATAACTGACCATTGGGGGTAAATTGCTGACTAAGCCAGGCTGTTCAATTCAGCTAATTACCCCAATGGTCCAGTTATCCCCTGGTCCCTTCATGCACACCCAAGCCTTAGTAAGTTCTATAGGCACCTGCAGAATGTCTCTGCGATCTGATTCATATAAATTATATATTTTTTCATGAAGTTTTGCCTCCAAATAAGCAAATGTGTCTGAAGTTGATTTTTGGTTGGATTACTTATACAAAAATGATACATACAGGCATCTAGAAATTTTCTTCCTGGTTCTAATGATATAGAGCACAACTCATAAAACTTGAGTGGTGAGAGTAATTCAAAAATGCCCAAAAAGCTATTGGTTTTCGGGGAGTAAAAACAGTATCATAAAGTGATAAACCTGCTTATATTTTTGCATGGGCACCTGCAAAAGGATCATGCGATTCCATTGATATTTTTTATATATTTATTTATTGAGTGTTTACAGAGTGCTTCGTCTTCAGCAAACACCACAGAGGCTATATGACACCACAAAGGGCTATATAGACCCACAGCCAGAACAGACACCCCAACTATATCAGAACACCAATTCTATGCAGCACTATATAGACCTCTATAGACCTCCATAGACAAGCCAAAAAAGGAATGGTGATCTGAAATGACCTAATCAGGGAGAATCAGTTTCCTTATAAGGCAATATTACATAAGACTTATGTAATCTTACATAATACAACACAAATGTCTCTGTCAAAATCGAAGAAATTTGATTTTTTAAATTGGCCTAAAAGTGTCACCCAGGGCAGGACTTGAACCATGAACCCTGCATGGTTGAGTAATCTTGCTTACATTAGCAGACAGGATGGGAGAGCCAACCCCTTAGACCACCAGGCCTTACTAACTACCTGCCACACAGGCTTAAGTCTTTAGATATTGCCTCAAAAACCCGAATTTCCAGAGGACTAGAATGCTAGGTAAAAAATTGCACAAAAAATAGATTCATATGCGAAACATTGTACTAAGTGTGTTTCATTTTTTGGAAGTTGATTGATTGCAAATTGAATATTTTAAAAATTGAACAAGGGAAGATCATGCAATTGCTCCATAATGAGCAAGCTTAAAATTTTCCAAAAAAACCATAGGTGTTTTGAGTATTTACTCCTATTTGTTACACTGAAAGATTGCTCAATCTCTCAAAACTAGGGTATTTGTCCAGGAGAATGTGAGATAGTTACTCATGTACTCACTGAAAAAATATCCAAAAATCAATTCCATATGTGAAACAATGTACTGCCTCCAAGGGAATTTTTGTAAAGCTCTACACAACAAGCTGAATAAATATAAAATTTAACACCAGAAGATCTTGTATTTTCTTCATAAATGGAAAGCCCTGAAATTTCAAATAAATCATAACTTGTGTTTTTAGAATTGATGCTAGTTTCTTTAAAAATCTGGCTTAAAATATGTGATTTCTGGAGAGCTATCCAAGGGAATGAGTTGACTTGGCAGCTTTTCCCAAGAGGCCAGACAGTGCACTTTTGACTTTTTTGTGGAAATATAAGGCTTCCTGTAGCTTTGTGCACAGGCATTGAGTTAAAATAGAGTAACCAATGGTATACTTAGTCACTGGTGTGTGTTTTATTGAATTCCAAAAGGAAAGTCTATAGTGATCTATATAGCAAGGGGGTGTCTATATATCCCTTCTTAGAAAGGGGGTGTCTGTATTGTGCTTTGTTGATTTTGGCAACTATATAGCTTTGCCTGTTTTGCTGATGGTGAACTGCCATCGAGCTCCAAAAGCCCGAAATTTGATGTATCAAGCGCCGATTCCGATGACTTTTGCAAACGGCTGTAATGGTAGCCCTGCTCGGTTCTTGATCTCTGCGGCTCGGATTTCAGCCTCACTACTGAGAGGCACGATTTAGTTGATTAATAAGCTAATTCCCCATATTTACCTAGTTTGGATTGGTCAGGGTATATTCGGTAAGCGTATAGCGCCAGATGCTGTGCTCCAGGTGATCATGACATGATTCTTGTGGGCATTCCCTTGATCACATCACTTTCTACACACATTGATATAAGTGCACGACTTGGTTCTTGTTGCCCACACCTCCAGTAATGTCGGGGAACAAACGGCCTAGGGGTCCTGACTGGCTCCAAATCCCAGGTTCTCATAAACGTTCCAAGTCGAGTACTCCTGGTACTACAACACCTCAAGCGGGACCCAGCGGTGCTAGCTCATCATCAAATGTACCGTCACCGTCGCCTTCAGCAAGCGCTGCTCAACCGGGTGCATCGACTCAGGGGAATGCGAGCTCTAGTCCCACCGCGATGCTTTCGGCGCTCAGAGGTTCAATGAAGATTCTGCAAGCGGGATGTGGAGTGTTTTTGCCTCTGCATTCAGCAGCGGGCGCGGTGATCGACGTTCTAGACAATATCGAGGTGAGCTCCACACACACATATATAAAACTTAGATCGATTAGTCTAATCTAGTACGGTAGACCATGGCGCAAGGTAGTCGAGATCTTCGTGAGCTGGCGTCTGAGCTGCCTCAGTGGGCAATTGTGCTTTCTGGGTATGTTTCTAATACACAGCCGGATCGGATGTCTGCGCGAGTGCGGAACCTTGCAGGGTAAGTGATACTTGGAGTGGTTTGGGTATATCTGATGACGATTGTTAGAGTGCTTCGGGAGCAAGCGGACTATATCGGGGCGCAACAGAAAAAAGGGAGGATGAAGCAGTTGGAAGAGGCTGAGCAAGAGGTCGAGGGACTTAATAAATGTTATCAACGTATTGAAGCCTCTTTTTGCCAACTCCAGGTGGGTGCGTTCACTATGTCGTAGTACAGGGGCCTGGCTAGTTTACGGATGGCCGCAAGTTTGAGCACCTGGAAGAATACGGATGATCATTTGAAGGTATGGTAACACTGCTCGACTTGCGTGGTTGCTGGACAATGCTGGAATACTAGGAATCACGACTAAATGGGATATCTCCTGCTCACGATGCACACTACGACTCGAGCTTCTCTGACAATATCGAACGTGGGGGCTGCTTTGAAAATACACGCATTACGC